>CAUYQU010023576.1:0-76710 GCA_963574635.1 Cheracebus regulus | reverse complement strand
TCCACCTGTCGTCTTTGTAATTGCCGACTTTCAGATTGGGTCTCTGAGTGGACGTCCAGCTTGTTGGTGATGAAGTTTTTTCTGTTTCTTAGTTTTCCTTCGGGGGGCGCCCCTTCCCCACAGAGCTGGGCCTTCCTGGGTTCAGCTGTGCTTGCTGTGAAACTCTCAGTCCTCAGCGCTTCCAATTGCTTTTCTCCTTGTGGGGATGGGACCAGCGGAGCCCGACAGGGCACCCCGTCCCGTGTACTCTGCACCGAGAAGCACCGTGCCAGGGCGCTGGCAAAACAGCCGCACCGGCCAAAAGCGTTGTGCTGGCGACCCATGTGGCTCCTTTGCCAGGATTCTCCCAGTCTATGGGCATCAAAAATTCGTCTGCCATTGCAGCATCCACTCGCTCTCTGCGCTTTCACTGGGAGCTACAATCCTGAGCTGCTGCTACGTGGCCATCTTGGATCTCTCTCCACCTGGTGATGAAGTTTTTTTGTTTCTTAGTTTTCCTTTGGTGGATTCCCGTTCCCCACAGAGCCGGACCTTCCCGGGTTCGCTGTGCTTGCTGTGAAACTCTCAGTCCTCAGCACTTCCAATTGCTGTTTTCCTTGTGGGGATGGGACCAGCTGAGCCCGTCCGTCCCGTATACTCCACACCGGGAAGCGCCGCGCTGGGGCACCGGCAAATCAACTGCGATGGCCAAAAGAGTCATGCTGGCGGCCTGTGTGGCTCCTCTGCCAGGAATCTCCTGGTCTGTGGGCAACAAAAATTTGTCAGAAAGTGCGGCCTCCACTCGTTCTCTGCGCTTTCACTGGCAGCTACATTCCTGAGCTGTTGCTAATCGGCCATCTTGGATCTCTCCGAGAATGTTTTGATTTAACCCTTATTCCTGAATATAAAATTTTAGGTTCACACTTCTTTTCTTTCAACACTTGAAAAGTGTCATGTAAATTCAGGAAAAGAAAATTACACACCAGTATCATTATGAAGATAGTTGCAAAGATCCTAAATGACACTTTAGCAAATCAAAGCTGTTGGCATATAAAAACACACGATGAATAAATGGCATTTGTCCCATGAATGTGAGAATGGGCCAATATTTCAAAAATTTATCAGCATAGTCCATCATATTGATTAAATGTAAAATAACATATGATCATCTCAGAAGACATAGTAAAAAGTTTGATAAAATTAAATATGGATTTATAATTTCAAAAATTTTTAGTAAACTTTAGAAAATATCATACTTAATGCTGAATCTTTAGAAGAAATAGTATCAAAGTCAGGAATAAGATAATGATTTCTCTAGTCACTGATAGTATTTATTAATTAACTGGTGTCTTGGCCAAAGCAATGAGACAAGAAAACTAAATAAGATGTAACTGGATTAGAAAAAGAGAGACAAATAATTGTTATTTTCAGACCATATCACTGTGGACTTAGAAAATCCAAAGGAATCTGCAAACAGACTATGAGAACTAATAAGAAGAGATTGAGCATAATATCTGACCATAATTGTAAAGAAGACATTTTTTTAACTAGGGTCACAGGTTGACAACTTGTTTACTAATCTTGACCTCATTTTATTAAGAGCCAGAGAGGCATTTTCCCCAACGTTACACAGCATTTTATTAGCATAGCCAGGACAGAAACTGAAACATTGCGATGACTTTAAATCCAGTAATGTTTCCATTATGAGGTATCATCCATTTGTGCAACGTACTAGCACAAATGTGGCAATGGCAGAAATAGTAAAAAGTGCTGTGATTATGAATCCTAGAAATCTTGGCAAACAGAATGAGGATGGAGAGTAGATATCCTGTATAAATTTACCTAGAGGTGGGTTGGGAACAGATATTTCATTTTCATTCAAACAGTTTTACTCTTTTGTTTCATGTCTCAGCTTTCCTTATTCCTGCCAAGCCAAGGTTTCTTGGAAGATACGGAGAAAAAATATTATGAAATGCAAAGGGGCCTGGGTGGAATTCCACTGGGTGGAATGAGATCAGTGAAAAGTCCTGGGGGTACCCCACCAAAAAACATCTAGAGAAGAACTGAAAAAGAAAGTAAAGTCTATGCTGAATTTGAAAGTAATTGCCTTTGTAAACTAAAATTTTATTTAAAACATTTGGTAGTTAATCATTCCCTTTTTCTTGAGACATTTTGGCCTGTGAGACTTTACTCTCTCAGTTTTCTCCTTCCCAAGCGGATATTTGTTCCCTCCAAATCTCATGTGATCCCCAGTGCTGGCGATGAGGCTTAGTGGGAGGTGTTTGGGTCATGAGGGCGGATTTCTCATGAATGGTTTGTTGCCTTCCCCATGGTATAAGGGAGCTCATGGGAGAGCTGGTTGTTTAAAAGAGCCTGGTACCTTTTCTCCTCTCTCTCTTTTTCTCCCTCTCTCACCATGTGACATGCCTGCTCCCCCTTTATTTTCTGCCATGATTGTAAGTTTCCTGAAGCCCTCACCAGAAGCTGAGCAGATGTAGGTGCCATTCTTGTACAGCTTGCAGAATCATGAGCCAAATAAACCTCTTTTCTTTATAAATTACCCAGTCTTGGTATTCCTTTATAGCAATGCAAAATGTCTCTGGGTTCAGTCCTTAGACTTGCTCTTTTTTAAATCTACCCTGATTCCTTAGGTGATCTCATTCAGTCTCTTGGTTTGAAATACCCAATTTTGTTTCTAACCCTCACCTTTTTCCTGAACTCAAGTCTTGTATATTCAGCTACCTACTCAGCATCTCCATTTGGATATTTAACAGGCATCTAAAGCTTCACATGTGCCAAATCAAACTCCTGCTTGCCTCTGTCTTCTTCAACTCAGTGAACTGCAGCTCCGACCACTCAGGTTTTTCAGACGTGTATAGTTAGCCATGACTTCACTTTCTCATCCCAATCTCCAACCATCAGAAAATTCTATTGAACTTGCTTTGGAAAAAATGCCCAGAGCCTGATCACTTCTCATTACCTTTACCACCGTCACCACTACCATCTCTCACCTGCACTATTGCAACAGCCACCTACCTAATCTTTTTGCCTCTATCTTAGTCCTCTATAATGTATTTTTCACAGGCTACTAAAGCAATTCTTTAAACACATGTGGGATCATGTTATTCCTCTGCTTGCTTATTGTCTCCCATAGTACTTCAAATAAAATGCAAAGTTCTTCCCAGGGCCTCCAAGACCCTGTATGATGGTTCTTGGCTACGTTTTTAATGTCATCTACCATCATTTTCCCCTGGCCTATTCCACAGCTGTCACACTAACCACCTCAATGTTCTTGAATATTCCAAGCACATTCCAAGGTTTTTGCACTAGAGGAGGGCCCTTCCCCCAGATAGCTATATGGTTATCTCTTTCTTTTCTTTCTTTTCTTTTTTTTTTTTTTTTTGAGATGAAGTCTCGCTCTGTCACTCAGGCTGGAGTGCAGTGTCGTGATCTCAGCTCACTGCAACCTCTCCCTCCCTGGTTCAAGTGATTCTCCTGCCTCAACCTCCTGAGTAGCTGGGACTAGGGGCACACCACCACACCCAGCTAAGTTTTGTATTTTTAGTAGAGATGGGGTTTCACCATGTTGGCCAGGATGGTCATGATCTCTTGACCTTGTGATCCGCCTGCCTTGGCCTCCCAAAGTGCTGAGATTACAGGTGTGAGCCACCGTGCCTGGCCGGCTATCACTTTATTAAGATCAACTCAGTGTCACCTATCAGACAGGGCTTCCTGAGCCCCTACAAAACATCACTCCCTGATCTTTTACTCTCTATCCCCCTACCGTGACTTATTATTATTTTTTCCTTCTAGTATCTGCTCTCCTAAAATCTAAGAAGCACCAGAAGATGGACTTTGTCTGTTTTGTTCACTGCCCTGTCCCCAGTAACTAGAACAGCGCCTGGTATATAGCAGACCTTCAACACGTACGTGAAATGAGTAAATGGGTGTCCTGAGCAATAAAATTTGAGTAACTATGAATGATATCCAGCATTTCCTTCTTTGTATTTGGAGAAAAAGATGGAAGCACGAAACAGTTTGATTTCTCAGGCTCTCAGGACTCCAACTTTTGTGAGACTGGTATGACGGTAGAGCAGAGTGTGGGGAAAAATTTAGAAACCCCAGAAAATCTAAAAAGAATGCTTTTGCTTTCCGAGGAGGGGAGTTTGTGTCATCTCAAATTGAGAAACTGTTGTTGCTTATTTAAGCCATCCTTACAGTACTGTTACAATGAATGTAGTTTTAAAAATAGCATTTCAATAATCACCTGTTTTTCAGAACATCCATAGAGTTTGTTTATAGCAAGCATAGCAGTTACTTTCTCTTTTTTTAAACCTTTAAGTTCAGGGATACAAGTGCACGTTTGTTACATAGGTAAACTTGTGTCATGAGGTTTGTTGTATAGATTATTTCATCACCAAGGTATTAAGCCTAGTACCCTTTAGTTGTTTTTCTTAATCTTCTCCCTCCTTCTACCCTCCAACCTCCAAAAGCCTCCAGTGTGTGTTGTTCCCCTCTATGTGGTCACATGTTCTCATCATTTAGCTCCCATTTATAAGTGAGAACATGCAGTGTCTTGTTTTTTCTTCCTGTGTTAGTTTGCTAAGGATAATGGCCTCCAGCTCCATCCATGTCTGTGCAGAGGACATAATCTCATCCTTTTTTTTGTTTTCTTTTTTTTTGAGATGGAGTTTCGTTCTTGTTGTCCAGGCTGGAGTGCAGTGACACGATTTTGACTCACTGCAACTTCTGCCTCCCGGGTTCAAGCGATTCTCCTGCTTCCGCCTTTTGAGTAGCTTCTGATTACAGGCATGCACCACCAGGCCTGGCTAATTTTGTATTTTTAGTGGAGATGGGGTTTCTCTGTGTCGGTCAGGCTGGTCTTGAACTCCCTATCTCAGGTGATCTGCCTGCCTCAGCCTCCCAAAGTGCTGGGGTTACAGGCGTGAGCCACTGCACCCAGCTGATCTCATCCTTTTTAATAGCTGCATAGTATTTCATGGTATATGGGTACCACATTTTCTTTATCCATTGATGGGCATTTAGGTTAATTCCATTTTTTTGTTATTGTGAATAGTGTGCAGTCACCTTCTTATGAATGTGATTTTGCACTCAATTATTATCTAAAATTATTATTTAGGCTAGATGCATCATACCTGTAGTCCCAGCATTTTGGGGAGACTGAGGTGGGAGGATGGCTTGAGGCCAGGAGTTTAAGACCAGTCTGGGCAACAGAATAAGACCCTGTTTCTACAGAAAAATTTAAAAAGAAATTAGCTCATTATGATGGTGCACACTTGTAGTCTTAGCTACTCAGGAGGGTGAGGGAGAAGGATCGCTTGAGTCCAGGAGTTTGAGTCTGTCCTGAGCTGTGATTGTATCACTGTACTCCAGCCTGGGCGACAGAGCAAGACCCTCTCTCAAAACAAACAAACAAACACAAGCCAACAACTATCTCTATAAAATAACTAAGTTTGACATTAAAACATGATATAGAAAACTTTAAACTTTAAGCTAAAAAGGAGTACAGGAACATCTGAATACCTTACATATATACATATATGTAATTATATATTTTATACATACATATATATATATATATATATATAAATTTTTTTTAAGACAGGGTCTTGCTCTGTCACCCAGGCTGGAGTGCAGTGGCACGATCATGGCTCAAGGCAGCCTTGACCTCCCAGGCTCAAGTGATCCTCCTACCTTAGTCTCCTGGATAGCTGGGATTCAATATGAGATTTGGAGGGGACATACATTCAAACCATATCATCCTTCAACTTGAAAATTAATGTTAGAAGTGAGAGAGTTCTTGGGGAATACTCTATAGGTGTGTGACACTATGCCTGTCTAACTTTTGTATTTTTTGTAGAGATGGGTGTTTCCCCATGTTGGTCAGGCTGGTTTCAAACTCCTGGGCTCAAGTGATCTACCCACCTTGGCCTCCCAAAGCACTGAGATTAAAGGCAGGAGTGACCACGCCTGGCCACTAATATATTTTAATCACTATTTAACCAACTTTTGGACATCTTGAATAGAATACTTCCCATTTACTGTAAAATACTGATATTGGTGTTAAAGCCTTCCTGAGAATGCATGTAACTTTCACAGTTTAATACTTGAGGCTTCACGAAAACCAGCCACAGACCTGATAAACTGTCGTTTTCCTCCTTGGCGGTGGCCGTGCTGCATCGTGGCCACATACAGTCTACACTCCTGTTGGCAACACTGCACAATGAAACCTTGAGGTTGCTGCCTGAAGCTGGAGCACACTCCTTTCCTCTGGGGGTTTTAGTTCCCCTCCTACTCACTCGCAGGGCTAAACTTGACTGTCACATGTGTCTAGCTCAGTAGACTATGAGTCTGCTGTGCTTTTCTTAAACTTTCCCAGTTTCTACAAGTCACTTCTGAGTGGGCAGAGGTGGTAGATCCATTTCAGATCTCACATCTCTACTGTGCATTCCGGTTTCCACACTCCTTCACTCACACTCTCTGGGTTCCACCATTCATGCAGCATGACCTTTGGGAAGGGAGCTCTAGGAAGGAAGCCTACTCCTTGCTTGTCTCAAGGACAGTGGCTGGTGTGACTGGACCCCCACATGCTGACCCCAAGCACTTAAAGATTTATCTCAAGTACTATGGTGGAAGGCCTTGGACTGAAACCACAGAACATTGTGTTTAGAAAGTCATGCAAAATGGTCTGAAGTAGGGTACAACTGCTGCAAGGACTAAGATATAAGGCATGATGTTAGACCAGCACAAAAGGGAAATGATATGTTTACCGGATCATGAAAGGAATTTACCTCCTGAAAATATAACAGCATAATCAGTTATAAAAAGTTCTTCCCAAATAATGGAGGCAGTGGAGGGTAACCAAGAGAACACAGTAACAACCGAACGCAATTTAATCTCTTACAGTATATTGCCACCACCACAGAAAAGTAGAGTTTTTAACTCCCTTGTTATGAATCCCCACCTTGGATGATCGAACCTCGGATGATCAAGTGTGCCTGCAATTCTGTAAGATCCAAAAAGGGAGGAGGCAATGGTACCTCTCTCTGTACTCCCTCAACCTCCAGAAAGAATCTTCAAAGTTTAGTCGAATGTGAAATTCGTGGGTATTCCCCCAGAACTCTTTCACTTCTAACATTAATTTGCAAGTTCAAAGATGACATGGTTTGAATGTATGTCCCCTCCAAATCTCATATTGAAATTGATGCTCGTGTTGGAGATAGGACCTAGTGGGAGGGGACTGGGTCATGGAGTTAGATCCCTCATGAATGGTTTGCTTCCTCCCTGCAGTAAATTGGCTCACACAAGATCTAGATGTTTAAAGAACCGGGAACCACCTCCTCCCTCTCTCTAGCTCTCTGTCTTGCATGTGGCTGCCTGTTCCTCCTTCACCTTCTACCATGAATGGAAGATTACTGAGGCTCTCACCAGAAGCAGACGCTGGCACCATGTTTCTTGCACAGTCTGCAGAACCATAAGCCAAATACACCTCTTTTCTTTGTAAATTACCTGAGAATGGTAGAGCATTTAGTCAAGAGGGAGGGGCAAATTTGAGGTATGGCTCTCATTTCTATGATTGATATAACCAGTAAAATAATAAAGCCTTCTTTCTGGGCAACACTCATTGCTTCTTTTTGTGTGATGAGCGGCAGGACCTATACTGAAGCCCTGGTGTTTGGTAACAGGTGCAGACCTTCACACGCGTTCTCACACATCACACACCATCACATTGCATCTCCCTTCCTAAGTAGATGATCTTGCTTACCCTACAGGTATGACTGAGGCTTTAAACCCTAAAAGTCAGTCATCTGCCTGCCCTGAAGAAGAAGGAATCTATGTAGGCCACCTTGACCTTGCTTCTGCCTGTCAGGTAAAAGGGGCGTCTATCTACAGTGGCAGCTATTAAGATGACCTGCTCACTTTCATTTTTAAAAACAAACAAAACCCTTCTTGAGGCTATTCTCCTTTTCCTCCCTGCAGAAATCAGATTCTTTGAGAGAAGAGTGTAATTGATTTTCCTGTCTCCTCCTCTCCCATACAGGACAGACAGGCCTCTGCCCTCCCAAGCTACCAAAGCTATGGTCTGTTGCCAAATCTAATGGCTACTTTTAGTCTTCATCTTCCCAACTTACCTTAAGCATTTGGCCCATTTATCATTTCTTCCACAGAAGTTTACATTATCTAGTTCTCCACAACACTACTCCTACTGTCTTTCTCCACTGAGTCCATTTTCCATGCTCATTCTTATTATTGGTATTTCCCCAAATTGTGTTTTTCATCCGTTTCTCTTTCCACATAGGGTTTCTCAATGGTTTACTCTCTCTACCACATGACCAGGCTGAAAATTTTCCAAATTTTTATGCTCTGCTTCCCTTTAAAACATAAGTTCCCGCCGGGCACAGTGGCCCATGTCTGTAATCCCAGCACTTTGGGAGGCTGAGGTGGGCGGATCACGAGGTCAGGGGTTCGAGACCAGCCTGACCATCATGGTGGAACCCGGTCTCTACTTAAAAATACAAAAATTAGCCAGGTGTGGTGGTGCACACCTATAATCCCAGCTACTTGGGAGACTGAGGCAGGAGAACTGCTTGAACCCGGGAGGCAGACGTTGTGGTGAGCTGAGAGCGCGCCATTGCACTCCAGCCTTGGCGACAGAGCAAGACTCTGTCTCAAAAAAAAAAAAAAGAAGAAAACCGTAAATTCCAACTTTAAGTAATTCCTCTGCTCCCATGTCTGATCACAGGCCGTTGGAAGCACCCACACAACACTTTGAACTCTTTGCTGCCTAGAAATTTCTTTTGCCAGACACCCTAGGTCATCACCATTAAGTTTAATCTTCCACAAATTCCTAGGACATGGATACAATGCAGTCAAGCTCTTTCCTAGGGTGTAAAAAGAGTGACTTTAACTCCAGTTTTCAGTAACTTCCTCATTTCCATCTGATACTTCATCAGCCTGGCCTTCACTGTTCTTATTTCTGTCAGCGTTTTGGTCATAATCACTTACCAAGTCTCTAAGAAGTCCCAAATTTTCCCTCATCTTCTAGTCCTCTTCTGAGCCCGGCACACTCTTCCCACCTCTGCCCATGACCAGGTTCCAAAGCCACTTCCACATTTCAGGTATCTTTACAGCAATGCCCAACTCCTCAGCACTACTTTTTCGTTTTTGTTCAGTTTGCATTGCTATGGAGGAATACTTGACACCTGGTAGAGCCACTGGCCTCTTACATCGTGAGCCTGTAAAAGCGCAGGCACTCAACATCATCAACATCTCAATTCCTCCAACTCTTTCACTTCCTTTAAAATGCTCTAATTTTCTTTATTCTTTTCTAGTAAATCTTCGTCAGTCTCATTTGCACATGCTCATCTTTTGCCATCCCTTAAATGTTGGTATTACCAGGGGATTCCATCCCCAACCCTCTTTCACTTGACATATTCTTTCTGAGTAAGAATTTGTGTGCCATAATTATTTGTGTGCTGGTACATCATAGCTCAGATCTCTCTCCTGAGCCCCAGGTACATATATTCATCTGCCTCTTAGACATCTTAATCTTAATATATTCAAAACTGAACTTACCATCTCTCATGTCCCACCTTGTCCCTTATCCTATTCACGGATTTGACCACCCAAGCCAGGAACCAGACTCTTCCTCTTCCCTCTTCCTTTACCCCATATGCAACCAGATATCAAGTTCTACTCATTTGAACCCCTGCCCTTCACCCACCAGCCCTACTTGAGCCAAGCCGAGCAATAATGAAGCCAAGGCCTTCATTATTGCTTAGCCAGATCCCTCCAATAGCCTTAGAATGTTCCCCCTTGCTTGTAGTCGCATTCTCCTGTTTACCAGAATGTTCTTTTTAACTCGTGAACCAGAGTATATCACTAATCTCAAAATCCTTTAATTACTGCCCTTCACAAGCCTTCAAAATAAAATCTAAACCCTTCATCATGTACACTAAAACATTAGTGATCTGGACCAGTCTGGAAACTGGACCTGCTTTCCTTATCTAGTCTTTATTTCAGTCATACCAACGTATCCTCATTTTCCTGAACTAGCCAAGTTCTTCGAGTAGTAAAGACTATAAAAATAAACCCTCTGGCTGGGTGCGGTGGCTCACACCTGTAATCCCAGCACTTTGGGAGACTGAGGCAGGCAGATCACAAGGTCAGGAGATCGAGACTATCCTGGCCAACATGGTGAAACCCCGTCTCTACTAAAAACACTCAAAAAAATTAGCTGGGTACAGTTGTGTGTGTCTGTAATCCCAGCTACTCTGAAGGCGGAGATAGGAGAGTCACTTGAACCCAGAAGGCATTGTATTTCAAAAGGAGAAGTAAAAGTTGAAAATGGAAGGCACAGGGTCAGTGGAGGAGACAAAACTGGTGCCACTAGCCGGAACTGGAGGTCACAGATGAAACCCCCCACCCTCGTTCCTATCCTACTTATTAGATCACAGGCATGGTATGGAGGAATCCTTCCCGGAAGGCACAGTTCTTGCTTAATCACGATTAGACCCCCACCTAAGTCACCTACCCCTCGCTTACCTCATTGATCACGACTCTCTCATGTGTACCTTCTAAGATCGTGAACCTTTAAAAGAGGCCAGGATTTTCTAGTTGGGAGCTCGGTTCTTGAGACGCGAGTGCGAGACTGCCAAGACTCCTCGCCGAATAAAACTGCCATTTCCTTCCCAGTTCAGTGTTCAAAAGGTTTGTTCACGGCCACTCCTGCTTCAGTCTGACTGATCCCCCTTATTTTCCTCTTCAGGATCCCTTTCTTCTGTTGCCTCTTACATGTTAAATTTACGTTGGGAAGCCAGGTGCGGTTGCTCAGTCATGTAATCCTAGCACTTTGGGAGGCTGAGGCGGGCGGATCATCTGAGGTCGGGAGTTCGAGACCAGCCTGACCAACATGAAGAAACCCCGTCTCTACTAAAAATATAAAATTAGCCTGGGGTGGTGGTGCATGCCCAGAATCCCAGCTACTCGGGAGGCTGAGGCAGGAGAATTGCTTGAACCCGGGAGGCAGAGGTTGTGGTGAGCCGAGATCATGACATTGCACTCCAGCTTGGGCAACAAGAGCGAAATTCCATCTAAAAAAAAAAAAAAAAAAAAAAAAATTACCCTGGGAAATCGTCCTGAGTCTCCCAGTTCTTTTACTTTCCCCCGCGAATGGGCAAGCTGGATCCTACTCAGACAGTGTTGTACTGCCCCCTACTGGTGTAACTGAAAAGCAGGTTAGTTGCTGGCCACATCCCCAGTCCAATTCACAAGAGTGAGGCCTGGCACAAGAAAAGTGAATTTATTTCCGAAACTAGTTTGGGAGGAGGGCACAAACTGTCCTCTTCTAAATGTCCCACCTTGCTTTTGGTGCAAAAAGTCAAGGTCAGGGTGGTCTCCCTGCTACTGGGCAGTTAATTACTGAGTTGAGTGGTGCATTTCCAGGCAGGAGTAAGTTGTAAAAGCGGCCAACAGGCATGCTTTCCACATGCCTTTCTGAGGCAGCCCCACCTCCGTCAAGGTAGGAGTTCCACGAGGACATGCTTTGAGCTGCAAATCGACAGATCTGTCTTGGAGCAGGTAGGTGATCTTGCCCTGTAAGGTATGTCTGCTGAGGGGGAGGTGAGAGGTTATTTTGCATTTCAAAATGGCTAAGTAGGAAGTAGAGGGAAAGGGGAAGGAAAAAGGAAAAGGGGGGGAAGCAATCAAACATTATATAAAACATATAAACATGATGTAAAATAAAGCATTATATCTCTTAGAATAATGGGGACACTTGGTTACACTGGAACCCGTGAAAAGCCAGCCAGGAGTAGTAGTGGCCCTAGTCCTACTGGGGTTGGAAATAGGTTTTCCTATTCTCTGCTGGCTAAAGCATCCAATGTCTGAGCAAACAGACCGGGCAGTAGACCTTCTGAAGACTCCTGACAGGAGGACTACAGTCCTCTGACGGGCTCGTCAACCTCCATTTTCTTTTACACTCTGGACTCTGGAGCTCAGAGGTGGCAGGCGTCTTTTTTGCGTCTTAGTGTTAGAGGTGGTGAATTCATATGGGTTTGCAGCAACCTCAATTACTGTCTCTTCAGAAGAAAAAATTCAACCATGGGGTATAAGGCAGAGGGAGAGAGCAAGGCAAGTTTTAGACTGGGAATGAAAGCCTATGGCAAAGCTTTGGAGCTGGAATTTTTTTAAAAAAGTGCATTTGGGAGAGGGTCAAGCAGGTGGCTTGAGAGACCAAGTGCACTGTTGACCTTTGACTTGGCGTTTTATATGTTGGTGTACTTCCGGGGCCTTGCATCCCTCCTCCTCTGATTCTTCCCTTGGAGTGGGCTGTATGCATGCGCCGTGGCCTGCTAGCACTGGGGAGAGGCCTCATGTGCAGTGTGGTCACTGGAGTTGTACGCATGCTCACTTGAGGTGTTCTTCCCTTACCAGTTGAGTGTTCTTAGAGGAAAGGGTTACACCAGTTAAACGCCGCCATTTTGCCTTTTAGTACACATTTGTGAGCCCACTCACCCAGCTCCTGAGATCTTAATGGGAAACTGCTGATCACCAGCTTCAGATTTTGTTCTATCTATTGGGTGACTGCCTTTCTCTCTCGTTGGCTGTGACTAATTGTTATTTTAGAGAGACAGCTTAACAACTGTCTGACCATCACCTGATGGTTACCTGACATTCCTAGGGGGGCCTCTCCTGCCCTGCTCATGTCTGCCTGACTACCTACTGTAACATTTCGCCCCTCAAGGGTCCAGTACCCCAATTTTTGGGAGGAAAATGGACAAAGGTCAGTCTTCTGTAAACTGCTCCTTGCTCACAGAGGGGCAGCGGTGGTTATTCTGTGGGTCTGGGCCTCCTGCTAGCTGTTAGGGCAGAGTGACTCTGTGGGTTCATGAAAGTGGTGTCCAGCCAAGTCCAACGGAGAAAGGCGCAGGATTAAGGGCCCTTTCATGTCCCACTGATGGGCAGTCTAAGGGCTCAGTGTAGAAGGCTAAGTCTTGAATGTTGAGAGGACATATTCCTCACTGATGATCATTTGGAGCTGGATGCCCTGAAGATGAGAGAACACGAATCAGGTTATTAGATATTGAAGACATGGACCAAAAAAGACAAGCAGAGATGTCAAAATGGAACAAGGGGTTGAGGGCAGCTCCAGAAAATTGTGAGGCTGCTGACACACCCACGTAGCTGGTGGCTGCAGTCATGCCTGCTAAGACTCTGGCACATGGAATTGCTGCCAATTCCAGTATGTGCCCAGTGTAAGGGGTGCATGGTAACACATTCAAGCTTGTGTACAAGACATTTGAGGTCGAGGCATGAAAAAATAGTGAGGCACTGTGTGCATGTTGTTTGTGCATGAGACTGTAACTCCTTGACCCTGAAAACAGGACAAGGAGCAGAATGTGTGATGAGCACTGAACACAGCCTCTAAGAATATGGTTTGAGTGCTTCTAGACCTAACAAACAAGGCCATATGTGCCTCATGACACGACTGCAAAAAGCCACCTGGTGGATGTCTCTTGTTTGTCTGAACTGTAGTTTAACAAGCCTCTCAATAAGTACTTGGCGGACAGATCTTGGAGCAGCACTCCCTCAGAGGAGCTGCTCCCTGCCCCGTTCAGCTGTAATTGAATACTTATTTCTCTGTGATCACTGCAGAGCAAACTGCAAGGGGTGACCCCGACATGGTCACCTTGAAATTACGCATGGAGTAGGATAACACAGCAGTCTTTGGGGAATACTGGTAAGGGACAGTCCCAACCTGTTTTCAGGAGGGGAGGACCAATGCGTATAATACCAGGGGTCGGATTACCATGGGTCAGAAGTTGACAAAACAGCAGAAGGTATTTTTTAATACGCTGCAACAATTACTTAAGGCTATCCAGTGCACCGTAGAGTCTGAAGCTTTGCCTAAGGTTATTCTTTCAGTTCAGTAGGAATGCCCTTGGACTGAACAGGGGGCCCCCTGTTCATCCTTGGGGTTCCAGAATAAACCGGTCTTACCATGTGCCCCTAACTTTGCTTTCATCTCTGTTCTAATGGCAACCTGTTAGCCTGGGACCAGTCTTCCTCTCTGTCCTATGAATCTCTTACTCCTGTGGCCTTGGGCCTTAAAGTGACTCTTGCTTGGAGCATCCTAGCAACAAAATGATTCTTTTCTCAGATCCCCATTACCCACATTTTTAAAGTAGGTAAGAAGTAGTAGGTAACTTTACTACTAGGTAAGTAAGACTGTTCAGTCTTAAGTGAAGTAAGAAGACTGTTGTTGCTGCTGTTGTGTTGTTTGTTTGAGACACAGTCTCACTGTCATCCAGGCTGGAGTGCCGGGCATGATCTTGGCTCGCTGCAACCTCCACCTCCCAGGTTCAAGCAATTCGGTTTTCAGCTCACTGTTGCAAGTAGCTGGACTTCCCTTTCTTTGACTATGACCTTGAAGGCCTTCATGCATGTTGTGAAGGAAGTGGAAGTGATTGGAGAAATGGAGGCTACAGGAGGAAGTGAGGGAGATACTCATGGAAAGTCTTCATGTGCTCACAGAAACAGCAGCCTTTGGATTTGAGAGGACGACATTTATTTGCCCTCTTGACATAAGGTAGTAAACTCTGGAGGACTTGAGGCTTAGAGTAAGAACTCACAAATGGCAAAGGAAGAATTTTCCCCCCTTCCAAAGGGGTGCTTACTCAAAAAAAGCAACTACTCAGGGTTCTTAAAAGGGCCACAGAGTGAGGTTCTATGTGGTGGACAAACTGCTTCAGAAGGCACTAGAAAATTTGGCTCTGGGGCATAATGGGGATAAAAAGCGTATAGTAAGTCATAAGGAGTTGGCAGAGCTAGGATTCCCATTAATATCTGTCCTGGCAATGTGCCAGCAGACAGGAGCAGGCTTGGTGGTCATCTGAGCAGGTTGGGTAAGAACAAGTGTAAATCTCAGGGGATATCCAGAAGGGAGCCCATGTCTTCGCTGCTACACAAACACAGCCAGAGCCATGGGCCACCACAAGAGCCATGGACACACGAATAACAGGGACCATGTGTCTAAGAAGTCACATGGCATGCAAAATGAAAACAGAAAAGGCAGACTTGCCCCTGAGGTGGATGGTTCAGTGGCTGTGCAAGGCCATTTCAGAAGACAGGAGAACAGGCATTGTGGGTTTTGGGGAAAGAACCAATAGTAGTTGAAAAAACAGAGGAAACTCCAGACCTTGCTAGTTTCAGGCTTTAGCTCTATCACTCCTGCAAGCCTCCTGTCCAGGGGGCCTGAGAGGAATTGTTCTAGGGGTTGATTAGTAAGAAGGAGAGCAAAGGGGAGAAGAAAACCACATATGGGGGTTGAATGCCTTCAGCCAAAGAAGGCGAGGTGTAGAAATCTCTTACCACCAGAGAACATATCTGAGTCACAGGACCAAAGTACATTAGCATCCCTTCTCCCTTGATTCTTCCCTTAGGGAGGGCTATCTGCGTGCACAGTGGCCTGCTAGCACTTGGGAGGGGCCACACATGCAGTGTGTTCACTGGAGTTGTATGCATGCTCACTTGAGGTGTTCTTCTTCCATTTTGTCTGTTTTTGAGACAGAGTCTCACTCTGTCTCCCAGGCTGGAGTGCAGTGATGCGATCTTGGCTCACTGCAACCTCCGCCTCCTGGGTTCAAGCAGTTCTCATGCTTCAGCCCCCTGAGTAGCTGGGATTACAAGCTCACCATCATGCCTGGCTAATTTTTGTATTTTTAGTAGAGACGGGGTTTTACCATGTTGGTCAGGCTGGTCTCAAACTCCTGGTCTCAAGTGATCCATCTGCCTCTGCCTCCCAAAGTGTTGGAATTACAGGCATAAGCCACCATGCCTAGCCAGGCATTCTTCTATTACCAGTTGAGTGTTCCTAGAGGATGGTGATATACCAGTTAAACTTGCCATTTTCCCTCTTGGTGTGCATGTGTGAGCCCACTCACACAATTCCTGAGATCTTATTGGGAAGTTGCTGATCACCAGTTTCAGACTTTTCTCTGTATTTGGAGACTGCCTTTCCCTGGTGCTGGCCGCGACCAAGCATTATTTTAGAGAGGCACTTTAACAATGGCCTGACCATCACCTGATGGTTGCCTGTCTTTACTGGTGGTGTGGGAG
The DNA here is from genome assembly GCA_963574635.1 of Cheracebus regulus. Classification (NCBI taxonomy): domain Eukaryota; kingdom Metazoa; phylum Chordata; class Mammalia; order Primates; family Pitheciidae; genus Cheracebus; species Cheracebus regulus. Next base: position 60,591 of record CAUYQU010023576.1, on the reverse strand, counting down.
GCTCTCTCCTGCCCTGCTCATGTCTGCCTGACTACCTACTGTCACATTAGCCACCTGTTCTCATCAATTCTGTCTCCTGGGAGATATACCCTGTTCCTATCTTTGCTCTAACTTTTGGGGGGAAAATTCGTTGGAATGATTTGGCTTTCTCTCACTCTTCATGCACTACCAAAGCTGTGCCCGTTGCGGCATTCAAGGCCCTGCTTAACCTACCAGAATATCTGTCTTCTGTCCTCAGCTCAATCCCAAAGTCCTCCTTGAACACTTGTGGGCTACTCAAGACCCCATATTCTCTGAGTTCCTAATTTCAGATTGGCATAACTCTCACAGTGTTTCTTATGTGTTCTCCATTTCTTGTAGGCACATTGCAGACTCTGTGATAGGAATGAGCTGTAAGATGCCTCTATTTGCTGAGCTGTGGGGCACTGGGACCAATTGAGAGCTGTGACACACCCTCGTTTACTGAGCTGCAGGCAGCAAGACTGAATAAGAGCTGTGACATGCCCTCGTTTGCTGAGCTACAGCATTTATTGGAGTTTCAGACCTTGAGACTCCCCAGGCAAAAGCTGTAACACCCTTTGGGGTTCCATAGTTGCTGGCAACTCTGAGTTTCTTAGTGACACTGTGTTCCCCTCCTTTAGACACTGATACCCAAGGTGGAAGCAGGTCACAGCACACTTCCTTACTTTTAGTAGAGTTGGGGTTTTGCCATGTTGCCCAGGCTGCCCGGTCCAGCCACTGGCTGAATGTGGATCCCATGGCTCAGAAGTTCAAGACCAGCCTGGGGCAACATCAACATGGTGAGACGCCATTTCTACAAAAAAAAAGAAAGAAAAAATTAGCCAAGCGTAGTGGTCACTGCACTACAGTATGGGTGACAGAGCAGGAGCCTGTGACCTCCTCCCCCCCAAAAAAAGAGAATATAACATTAATTTACAGTGTCTCTTTTAAAATTTAACACAATATTATCTTTTTCTTGCTGAAGGAGCAGGGTTGTGTCCCCTCAATTTGCTAGGAAAAAATATGCAGTTCCAAAGTGTGACCAATTTGACCAAGAAGAATTTGATTCTGGTGCTGTCCTGAATTTTGCTTTGAAGGGTTCTTTCTTTTCACTTTTGTGTTTTTTTCCTTTTATTTTCACTTGACATATAATAATTGCACACATTTAGGGGGTACAGAGTAATATTTTGATACATGTATACAATGTGTAATGATCAAGGCAAAGTAATTAGATACCCATCACCTCAAGCATTGATCATTTATTTGTGTTGGGAGCATTCAAAATCCTCTCTTCTAGCTTTTTGAACATATACAATAAATTATTCTTAACTGTATTCACCCTATAGTGCTACAGAACACTGGAACTGATTCCTCTTCTCTAGCTGTAACTTTGTATCCATTGATCAACTTATCCCCATCCTCCATTCCCCCCTGCCCTTCCCAGCCTCTAACAACGACCACAACTTTACTCTTACATCAGCTCATTTATTTTAAGCTTCCATATATGATGGGGAGCATGTGGTATTTATCTTTCTGTGCCTGATTTATTTCACTTAACATAATGTCCTCCAGGTTTGAGGATTCAGGAGAGCAGACATTTTATTATTAATCTCCATGTTGAGAATCAGAAATGTCCCCAGTTAAAAAATGATTACAAATGTGTTATGTCAGGAACTGTGGCTTGCCTAGGGGTCCTGGGTGGGCAAATAACTACTTTAGATTTAATAGGAATGGACTTGAAATTTCTTAGACCATGATATGATTTGACTGTGTCCGCACCCAAATCCCACCTTGAATTGTAATTCCCATAATCCCCACGTCATGGGAGCGACCCAGTGAGAAGTGATTTAATCATGGGAGCGGTTACCCTCATGCTGTTCTCGTGATAGTGAGTGAGTTCTTACCAGATCTGATGATTTTATAAGGAGATTTCCCACTGTTGCTTGGTGCTTCTCCTTCTTCCCACCATGTGAAGAAGGATGTACTGGCTTTCCCTTGTGCCATGATTGTAGATTTCGTGATTCCTCCCCAGCCATGCTGAGCTATGAGTCAATTTAACCTCTTTCCTGGCTGGGCACAGGCTTATGCCTGTAATTCCAGCACTTTGGGAGGCTGAGGCAGGTGGATCACTTGAGGTCAGGAGATCGAGACCAGTTAGGCCAACATGGTGAAACGCTACTAAAAATACAAAAATTAGCTGGGCATGGTGGCGCTTGCCTGTAATCCCAGCTATTCGGGAGACTGAGGCAGGAGAGATGCTTGACCCGGCAGGTGGAGGTTGCAGTGAGCCGAGATTGCACCACTGCATTCCAGTCTGGGCTACAGAGCGAGACTGTCTCAAAAACAAAAATAAAACAACCCCCCCTTTCCTTTATAAATTACCAAGTCTGGGGTATGTTTTTATTAGCAGTGTGAGAACACACTAATACAGACCCCAAGTGTGGAGAATCCATTATTTTGGGCCAAGTAATCTTACTTTTCTTCCAATGTTCAGTGGATAGACTGATGTCAAGCTTCAAACAGTGAATTATTATAGAGGAGGAAGAGCTACAGGGTGGTGCTGGGGGTAAGAGGTGTCGCACTCGGCTGTGTGGGTCTGATTTCCCAGACTTTCTGCTATGAATGACATCTACTCAGGCTTGAGTGAGTACCTCCTATGTCTTAGCCCCTGAATTAATCAGCGATCCCTGCATCAGAACCAAAAGCAGAGATTATCTGTCAGAGTCCCTTAATCTTTTCTGAGCACTGACCGCCCCACTGAGAGTCCAGTAGAAGCTATGAATCTTCTCCCTATGGGAAAGCACTCATGTACATTCAAACAAAATTGGTCTGTTTCTGTTCTGTTTCTTAATAAAAAAAATTTACAAGACTTCCTGTTTTGGTTTCTGGGGCCCCACGTAAGTGTGGTGGGTGGAGAGAAAGCTCAGTGGGTGTTTTCCTCTAACCCTATTTGGTAAGTTTCCTTTTTAGCCCTGGTCCTCTTTCTCCCCAGGCTCTCAACTGTCTGCTGCATTCCTGGGAAGTTCTGGAAGGAAGCATGTGCTCCAGAGATTGGGATTGGCGTCTGGCTCTGGAACTGCTACTGCTGCATCTGTTAGTCCTCGCTACCAGCATTCAAGGTACTTTCCACCAACCGTCTGCCTGTGATTGTGCACTGAAGGCATGGTCAGCTGGGAAAGGGGAGGGAGATGGGATGTGGTTCAACCCTGGAAGTGGGATCTGGGATCCGGAAAGCAGGTATTTCCATTTCGGTAGCAGGGCCATGGCATGGCTGGGAGCCTTCCTGAGCACTGAAGAATTGAGTTTCATCTCCTTTCCCAAGGGGATGTGACCAAAACAGGTTGCTGGGGAGAAGGAGAAATAGGCCTCTTGTATTTTGTCTTATGACTGGTGGTCCATGAAGTTATGGGAAAGTGTTTTTGCATTTTGAATAAGAAGAAGCTGCTACATTTTGTGTTCAGACATGCTGTACTCCCTTAGGCATTCTTTGAGACCACTGTATATGTGAGGCATTGTGTCCTGAGCCAAGATAAATGATATTGTCATTGACCCAAATAAAAGATAGATCAAAATTGGAGGAAGAAAAGCTTGAAAAGGATTGCTGGCTGGGGTCTCTGAATGAGGGTCTTAGAAAAGGCTGAAAGTATATGGGGATCAAACGAATCTTAACACATCTGATTGCTACGAGTTAAGGTCCATTCCTCTGAGAGCTAACTTTCCTTTTCTCATTAGAGCTGCCTTACCCTCTTTCTTCATCCAGTTCCTGTCTTCATTTGCTAGCTGAGAATCAGCAGTGAAACTTTTGACTTTCTTGCTATTCTCCCAAGTAAATACTCAGGTCTTTTTACTTTAAAAGGCATTAATGCTCACCACTGTGAGTAAAACAGTAAAAATGAACAAACATGGGATATTTACACCCTGTCATAAAATGATGATAGAGTGTAACTTTTAGGGAGATGAGATAGAATGTGTGGAGGATGGGCTCTCACATCCTCTGCCTCTCGGGCCGGCAGTCCTTTGGTTCATGACTGTGTGAGTCCACAGCTGTATGGGTTCTGTGGGGCTGACTCAATGCATAGGACACTGGTATGGCCTTGGGAGTGGGGGGCTGACATGAAGTATTCATCTAACTATCGGCAAAAACAGGGTTGCCAGTGAGAACTGGAATATTTCAGGACTTTCTCTGGGCATACTGAAAACGTCCTGACAGTTGGTCATCCCTAGGCTTCATCTTGGTCACTGATTCTTCTTTGATGGAAACACGCAGACCCCACCTGATTATGTTATCCTTTGAATGGATAATATTGGTTTTGATGAGGTTAGGTTATCTATTTCTATAACCTAGGTTAGTAAAATACAAATTAAGCATTTACTGTCTGTCAGACACGGTGTTAGGCATTCTGCATACTTTTTCATTTAACTTTTGTAGAAAACGGTGAGGTGGCTATTATTATCTACATTTTTCAGATGAGAATGTTATCTTTCAGAGAGATTAAGAAATTTGTGTAAGGGCACACAGGTCTAACTTCCAAACCATTTTATTACAACTATGCTTTTCCTAGCAGGGAATCTTGATGAAGGTCAATGTTCTAAGTCTCTTAATTTTACTGTTTGCCTTAAAAGAGGTGTTTTCTCTTGCCTCTGGGCTTACGTCCATGCCTTCTTTCCACCTAGATTTTCCTCCCTCCCCTCTCTTCCTGCTTGTCTTTTAAGCTTCCGTTTTCGTGTGACTTCTTCCTGGACTGCCTGCCTGTGACTGTGTTCTGAAGACATGGTCACACGGGAACCTCAGGCTCCAGATTATGGTTTGTGACCATCTGTTTCCTAAACTTTCTGAGGACAGAAACACATACAGTGTTGTGCTGCTGACCTTAGTTAGCACGGGGCCTGGGGTGTGGCGCGTGTTCAGTACATAACTGTTAAACGAATGAACAACCTCAAAAAACTTCCTTTTGGACTCTACATCCATATCTTCCGGGAAAGTGAAGTCGTTCTCTCCTCTGCAGTAAGGGATGCTTCTGCGGAAAAGTTTGAGAAGCACTCTTAGCTCTCTTCCTCCTTCTCTCCGCAGACTTGGGTTTCTCAGCTCTTTGGTTTCAAGGCAATGATTCAGGGCACACTCCACGACCAGGCAATTCCCTATCTGCCCACAACACTTAGCAGGATAGAGGAGAAATAGTATTGTACTAGAAATACTGTTTCCTCAGTTCTATAATGGATGTAATCATCTGTTCCTTATTTCTTCAAGAGGTTGCTATTAAGATCAAATCAAATAAAAAATTTGCAATTGCTTTGAAATCATGACACGCACACAAGCTGATACAGAGGAAAGCCTGGGAAGAGCATACGTAAATTTCGAAGCCCAAAGCAGTTGCCTCAGGCCAAGACCTGAATTTCTGTCTCTTAAACATCTTCTCTAGACTGTTCAGACACACGTCTAAAACTTGACACATCATCCCTATTCCTGATATGTGTTGCTGTTTAACAAGCTGCCACAATACTGTGTCTTAAAGTAATAGCAATAATTTACTTTGCCCACAGATCTGGGGGAAGACTGTACATTATGTCTTACTCAGGGCTTTCATGTGCTTGCAATCAGATCATGGTGTGGCCTAGAGTCATGCAGCGCTCTTCACTCACAGGGCTACTGCCTGAACTGAGGGAGACTCAAAGAGCTGGGTGGCTGGCATCACCCAGCACAAGTCTCCCAGAGTTAGTGTCCCAAGAGAAACAGGCAAACGGTGCATAGTGTTTTCTAAGCTAGCTTTGCAGGTCACACTTCTGCTGTATTCCATTCATTGAGGCCATCACCCAACCTACTCGAGTTCAAGGAAAAGGGGCACAAAGTCCATCATCTGATGAGAGGACTGTCAAAAAATTTACAGACTTAAAAAAAAAAAAAAACTATTGTGTTCCTTCTTTTCCCCAAAGCTACTGCTCCTCTACTGTTCCCCACCGCTATAAATGGCATCTCCGCTTGCCCAATTGCTCAGGCCAGAATTCTAGGAGCCATCCTTGATTCTTTTCTTTCCCTTGCTTCTCATGCCCAGCAAGTAAGTCCAGTTAATAACCTAGGTTAGTAAAATACAAATTAAGCATTTACTGTCTGTCAGACACGGTGTTACGCATTCTGCATACTTTTTCATTTAACTTTTGTAGAAAACGGTGAGGTGGCTATTATTATCTACATTTTTCAGATGAGAATGTTATCTCATCTGTGTACCCCCATGTACCCCCATGCTACCTAACAAGCCACGATTTTCGGTTATCAGCGATTTCCACAATGATCTGCTATCCTAACTGCTCTGTTTACTGCATTCTCTCTAGCTAACCTGTTCTCTAACCTGCTGTGAGTATACATTGTCCAAAATGGTTCTCTGTTTACTTCACTCTTCTGCTTAAAACTCTTCAGTAGCCACTGTGGGAGATGAGAAAGCAGAAGTCGTGAGTGTAAAGTTTACATTTTGTAATAAGCTCACTTCCTGCCCTCCTTAGTCTATGTTCTAACCAGTGAGCTACTTTCTATTCCATAAATAAATCTCGTTTTGGTGTCTCTGGGCATTTAATTCTTTTCCCCTCTTGTTGGAATATTCACTACCCTCTGTCCTCACCTTTCCCTGGCTTAATCCCACTCAGACTAATTCCTCTTACAGAAGCCATTCTCAACCCCCAAATTCAAGTGATGTGCTCCCTTTTATATGCCCTCTAAGCATTCCATATTTTCCTTTTCCTAACACTTATTGTCAGTAGTGAAAGCATCTGATTAATTGTGTTGATTCACTGGACTGGAAGCTCCAGGGAAGGAGCTGCATCCATCTCTTGTATGCATACAGAGACCAGCACATAGTAAGTGCTTACTGTGTAGTTATTAGATGAGCGAACGCATGAGGAAGTTCATGTACACATGTATGCGTGGAGAGACGGGTGAATGGAGGGAGGAAAGGAGCAAAGGAAAGAGGGAAGGAATAAATTTTGAGTCATTGTTTCAGTCAAGCTGGGCTCTCAGAGTAGCTCTTACTGGCCCTAATAAACTCTTTCTCCCATTTCCCACAGTGACTATTTCAAACCTTCAGCCTTATCCTCAAGGCCCCTTACCTCAGTCCTCTGTCCTCTCAGTAAAGCACGTGCCTCCTTCTTTGCAGAAGAAACGGAAACTCGAGACCACTAGGCAGGAGGCCCTTCAACTTCCTACCCACTATCTTCAAACTAGTAACTGCTCTCCATCAACGCTGCTCTGAGCCCCACTAGTCCAGGCTCACCAATCACCTCCCGTCTCTTCCTGTCTTCCCTCCACTGGATCCTTTCATTGGCCTACCATAGCTTAGGTCTTTTCCCTTTTTAAATACCACTAAGAACAAAAACAAAATACTCTCTACCTTTTCATGACCCTTTACATAATGCCCTACCATATTTTTTCCCATTCAAATGGGAATGTCTTAAGAGTCTATTTTTATTGTTTCTCTTTCCTCACCTTTAAATGCATTGCAATGTTGCCGACTGAACTCATTATACTTCCCATCTCAGAAAATAGTAGCCCACTCAGCTTCTCACCAAGATACAAAACTGGGGTCTTGGTAGCTATTGACAAATTACTTTCTAAAAAGGTTTGTATAGGCTTGCTAAATATTTAATCTTATGAGAGAACGCCAGGTAACTCTTATCTCCACATCTTTAAAACTCATCTTCTTTTCTTCCTTAAGAATTTTATGAGAAACCATGTGTTTTGTTTTTATTATTTTTATTTTTCTCAATATACAAGGAATACAAAGAAGCCAACCATGTGTCTTGGTTTTTTTGGAGCAACCAGAACTTACTCTTTAAAACCTTTCTCTTTCCTGGGAAGACTCTTTGGTATGGGATTATAACTTCATTTGACCTGATTTTTCTCCTCTCATAATACTGTTTTTCTAAAGACAAGAAACATGGGTGAGCACAGGCAGGATCTGGTTCTTTTTCTTTTTTAAAAAGCAAAAACGAGTTTATTTAAAAAGTCAAGGAATAAAGAATGGCTACTTCATAGACAGAGCAATGACATGGGCTGCTGGTTGCTCATTTTTATGGCTATTTCTTGGCTACATGCTAAACAAGGGGTGAATTATTTATCAGTTTTCCTGGGAAAGGCATAGACAATTCCCAGAGCTGAGGGTTCCTCCTCTTTTTAAATCATATATGGTAACTTCTGGATGTTGCCGTGGTATTTGTAAACTGTCATGGCGCTGGTGGGAGTGTCTCTTAGCATGCTAATGTATTATAATTAGTGTATAATGAGCAGTGAAGACGACCAGAGGTCATTTTTGTTGTCCTCTTGGTTTTGGGTGGGATTTGCCAGGCTTCTTTACTACAAACTGTTTTATCAGCAAGGTCTTTATGACCTGTGTCTTGTGCGGACCTCCTATCTTGTCCTGTGACTTAGAATGACTTAACCTCGTGGAAATGCAGTCCAGCAGTTCTCAGCCTTATTTCATGCAGCTCCTATTCAAAATAGAGTTGCTCTGGTTCAAACGCCTCTGACATTTCCCCCTCCCTTTTATAAAAGAACCCTTAATCTTAAGGGTTGTAGAGGCGCAAAGATCCAACTTCAGTAACTTCTTCAGGCTGAATAGGGGTGATGATATTCCCACCTAACTATTAAGGTCTCTTGTATTTAGGGCAGAGAGGAGCTCAGTCAGAAAGCATCAGTATGGTGAAGACCATTCATAACTGAGTTCTGGCAAAAGGTGATATTTGGAAGATTAATAAGTATTTAAGAAAACATTCAGTAAGCTTATCCTGCATTTCTACACATAGAGTAAAGCAACAATATGCTTCACAAGAGTAAAGCAAAATAAATTAAATTATCCCAAGTAAACTAAATTAGAAGGCTTTCTGTGAACTGGGCAGTTGTTGAAACCAAGCTGATATGGAGTTGTTAGCTGATTCCAATATGAGCCTCGAATTAGAATATTGATCCAGATTTTTACGTTACCCATCCCTCTTGTTTCTTCTGAGCTGCAGCCAGGGATCACTGGTTGGTTCACAGGAATACGCAGAGTTAGTCTAAATTGTAGGAAAAAAACTCAAAAACAACTGATCAGACTAGAATGTAATAACAGATATAACATAGTTTTCAAAACATAGTTGTTCTCTCTCTCCCATCTCCCATTTTTACTAAAGACAGATCATGGTAAGACCGATTTGCTTTGTTATACTTGACCCAATTATTTGTATCAAAATGCAGCAAGAATAATGATTTTTTACATAAGCTTTAAAAAATTGGCTTTGATGGAACTCTTTTCCACAAGGAATCTCAGATAAGACTTTTTTTAAAGCCAAGCTCAGCCATAGGTTTTAACCCTCAAATATCTATGAGTTGAGTAAATTCCTGTCCTCTTGAGGTCTCAAGGTAACTTGGGGCTCCTGGGCCTGTTAGAAAATGACATTCTTTACTTACCACAAGTCAGAAACCCTGCACAGGGACTGTGTAGACAAGGTATAAAGTAGTTTTCCCAAGGGGATTTTATTAGCTATATAAGTGAATTTTGATTCCTTAAAGGAAGCACATCATTCCGGTCAAAGCCTTGGTAAAACTACCAGTTCTTCCAATTGCATCCTGTTGCAAAAGGAAACAGAGTCATATTGGACTTATGCAAATAACTGTATGCCATAAGTTAAGAATACTCAGAAATAGTTTCCAAGTTCTGGAGAAATCAGGTAGACCCTAACACTGTTACTTCATCCCAACCATCCGGACATATCACCAACTACTTCCTGTTAGAATTAAATCAAAACAGTGGTTTTTAAAAAGATTACTTTACCTACTTCCTAAAAGATGGAATTGTTAAGAAGGCAAATCAAGATTTTAGCAGCAGCTAATCACTTCTTTATTTCTCAGTAAGAAGTCACAGTCAACCATCAGGACAGATTTTTGAAATTGGTACACATAGATAGTTAAGGAGGGAGAGAGGAAACATACAATACTGTATGCGTACCTGTCATCAGCACTCATAATATACTGAAATGGGCCAGGCATGGTGGCTCACTCCTATAATCCCAGCACTTTGGGAGGTCGAGGCAGGTGGATCATCTGAGGTCAAGAGTTCGAGACCAGCCTGACCAACATGGTGAAACCTTGTCTCTACTAAATACAAAAAATTAGCCAGGCATGGTGGTGCATGCCAGTAATCCCAGCTACTTGGGAGGCTGAGGCAGGAGAATTGCTTGAACCTGGGAGACAGAGGTTGCAGTGAGCTGAGATTTTACCACCACACTCCAGCCTGAGCAAAACTCTATCTCAAAAAAAAAAAAAAATCTATCTATCTATCTATCTATCTATCTATCTATCTATCTATCCATCTATCTATTTTTCCTTTTAAAATGATCTGTCTGGTGTTACTACCTGCCTCTGTCATCAGACAGTGGACTGTGCTGTCTTCCTGAGTATGTCTGAGACATTCTGGGGAGTCTGCCAAGGATGACCTAGCTCAGTACTTCTCCACCAGGGTGAACATGGGAGAATTTTGTCCCTCAAGGGACAATTGACAATATCTGGATACATTTTTGGCTGTCACAACTGGGCAAGTGTTACTGGCACCTAGTGCGCAGATAACCAGGGATGCTGGCAAACATCTTACAATGCACAGAACAGCCCCCTACATAAAAGAATTATGTGACCCAAAATGTCAATAATGTCAAGACTGAAAAACATTGGTCTGGACTGCCTATTATGATCGCGTCTATTAATTCATGTGGAAACAAGTAACAGAAGGAGAACAAGTCTGGAATATGTCTAGCGATTTTAAAATCCTGGAAAGAATGTCCTCCTAGGCTGTATGTTCCAAGAGGCTGGAGACTCTGTCTGCCTTGCTAACAGCACAGTCTAGCACAGTGCCAGGCGTGTTGTGGTTGTGCAATGACTGTTGTTGGCTTGGACTGAGTCTGTCAGAGGGATTATAGGACACGGAGTCTGAGTCTGTCAGAGGGATTATTGGTCATAGGACCAATGAGAAGCACTGTAGAAATGAATGCCTAGGTGTTTCTGCATAGAAACCAGGACAGGGTAAGTGCTCAATAAATGTCTGTTGAATAGATAGATGAGTGGTTGGAAGTCTGAATGAACAGGAACTTGAAAGCTCCGGGGACACAGACATTTTTATCTTTTAGTGGTTGAGAATGCTTTTGGAAATGATGGCTATCTGGAAAGTGAACAGCTAGTATAGCTCATGTTGAAGAGTACAACTGAGTTTGTGTGTGGCAGTGTCTGACACCAGAGTGATATAGGACATATTTCCTCTTCTTCTACCTTTAGTTTTTTTTCCTACTGCTCTTTTTCAGCCTTGGTATACCTATTCGAAGTTCCACCTCCACAGAAAGAGCCAACAGACCCCCCTTCACCTTGTACCTTCTCCTTATCACCTTTTCTTTCTCCTTACCTTAACCAAACTAGGTTTTTAAAAATAACCTGAGGCTCATACAATTTGGAGTATTCTCATGAAAAAGAAAAAGAAAAGAACAAAACTGTAAATACAAATAGGAACAAAAATAAAGTCAATTAGAATAAAAAAGAAATCCCAAGGAATTAGTAGAAGTTTAAAAAATACAAATACTACTTAGACCATGACAGCAGAAAAAATAGCACCATATTTTTAGTTAATGAAATGCCTTCATGCTTCTATAATACTTTGCCACTGAATAGCTCCGGCTGTTGCTCACTTCCAGTCTGCTTTCTCCTTTACTTCCCACCTGCAGCCCGATTGCAACACGTCCACAGCCATTGCAAATGCGTCAGTGCAGAGGGCAGCAGGAATATTCCTGGATACTATTTCTTCACTGAAGTGAAGGAACTTCACACACAAGATTTTGCAACCAACCCTCTTACATATGAAGATATGCCCACTGTCTTCAAACTGGTAACTTCTCTCCATTGCCTCCTCCACCTTTCCTCCTCCTCTTTTCCCTCAGGGGTTGAAGTAGCTCTCCTCCCAGCCATCAACGCTGCTCTGAGCCCCACTAGTCCAGGCTCATCAATCACCTCCCTTCCCTTCATATCTTCCCTCCACTGGTTCCTTTACTTGGCCTACCATAGCTTAGGTCTTTTCCCTCCTTAAATACCACTAAGAACAAAAACAAAATACTCTCTACCTTTTCATGACCCTTTACATAATGCCCTGCCATTTTGTTCCCCAGTCAAGTGGGAATGTCTTAGAGAAGGGTCTATTTTTATTGTTTCTCCTTCCTCATCTTCAGATTGCATTGCAATGTAAAAGAACTTCACACACAAGACTTTGCAACCCTCATACATGTATCCCACTAACCCCAACTAACCCCGTTTCTACTTCCCCTTAGCCAGACCTCAAAATGCCCATAATTGAGTATGCCACCCAACAAAAACAGAAATGTGATGAAGGAGATTTTAGTGTAGATGGAGGCAGTGGTCTAATTCTTTGTGTTTAAAGATACGTTTTGCAAAACGGATCACATGAATACACTGCTAGGGCTCCTCCAGGGCCAACCAAGACGCCCCGAGGCTTCAGCTTCATCCCTTTCACAGGAAATCTGCCTCCAATCCAAACTTTGTGAAATAATAGTTTATACAGTCTCCACTTTCTTACCTTCTAATAACTTGCTTCTAAGCACATTGTAAATGCGCACACAAGACATGAGCCATTTTTACAGGGTAACATTTTTTTTTTTTACAGGACAAAACATTATGAATAAAGCTAAAATGCATTCGTCCACTCTCTCCAATCCACTCCTCTCTCACTGTGTCTCTCAACACCCGCTCTCCTTGCTGGCTCCACACTACCTACGTGCCACTCCTTGCTGTTGTTGACACGTGGCAGGCACTCCCCTGCCCCAGGGCCTTTCCTCTGGCTCCTTCCTGTCTCTGTCTGGGTCCCTCTTAACCCAAGACATCTGCTTGGCCACCTGTCTCCTCCAAGTCTTTGCTCAGATGTGACCTACTTATCACATTATGAATGAAGTTCACCCTTGTACCTCTACCAGTCCTCGTGACTCCCCTTACCCTCTTTTAGGTTTTCTCCTTTGTCATGGCAATTATCACCTCCTTACACACTAGATAATGTGTTCGGTTAGGGTGTTTATTGCTTACTGTTTTTTCGCCCCACTCTAATGTAAGCTCTGCTGAGGTGGGGATCTTTGCTGCTTAGTTCATTGATGTATCCCAAGTGTCTCAAATAGTGCCTGACAGATAGTTCTCAACAAATATTAGCTTTTAATCATCCTTTGGCTTACCTTAGTGGTCATCTCCTCCAAAGAGATGTTTCTTAGTATTTTCTCCATTTTCTATCCCTACCCTCTGGATAGGAGCATATTCCCATAGCACACTGTGTTTATTGTCGGGACTCAGAAAACAGTGCCCCAAACTGATGGCCTCAGAAGCAGCCTCAGAGGTGAAAGTTTTTCTCTGACCTTCTCCTGCCTTTCTGTCTCTCAGTCCCATCCTCCCCCAGGCTAGCCATAGACACTGGAATCCCTCTTTCCCAAGGCAGGCCATAGAAACCCAAACCCCTTTTCCCCAAAGCCAGCCATAGAACTTAAATATACCACCCTAACTTTCCTTGAGCCTTTCTATGTTAAAAAAAAAAAAAAAAAAAAAAGCCATAAAGAAATTATCTGACCTATCTCGTTTCATTGTGAATCATAAGATCCCCATTCCAGCCTGCCCCACATGCGGGAGGAAGGCAGGAATGCGGCACAGAAAGGCCAAGCAGAGTCTAGACAGGCAGGCCTTGCTGGGTTTCCCCCCATCAGTCTGTCAGCATTTGATCATATCCTTTTTGTCCAATCATATTTCCCCATGACTGTCCATACTTTGTTGAACCTAAGCATAAAAGTGGATGATGTGCCCTGTATCTTTGGCTCTTCCTTCTGAAGGCTCTGCGTACACCTTATGTTCATCTGGATGCCTCTTCTCCTTAATCTGCCTCTTGTCAGTGATTTTTGGCAAATCTTCAGAAGATGAAGGGGAAGCTTTCCTTGACTCCTACATTAACTGTATTACAGTCACCAAGATATTAGGATTATTTGTTTGTGTGTCTGTCCTCCCACGTTGGTGTATTAAATCTTTGAAAATAGAATCATGTACTTTTTATGTCTATGCCTCTAGGAACTAACAAAATGCTTATTGAACTATACTGAACAGAGAGGAAACACAAGACCAGAGAGGAGATATGACTTGTCATCAGTTTATTTGAAAGTCTACTGGTATGAGAGTAAGGGAGAGAGCCAGGCAGCCTCAGTTGGCCTTACTCAATTCTTTTATTTTCTGGGGGCAGCACTAGATGAATTATAAGCAGCGCCTCCACCATGTCCACTTTTCAATCTCCAACTTTTCTTGAATTCCTGAGCCTGCGACCTGGACCACCAATGAAAACTATGCTCACTGCTCCTAAGCAGAAATCTCTTCCTTCTCGCCTTTTCCATCAGCCCAGGCTACGCCCTGGTCCTCTTAGCAACACTGCCTCCTGTAGGGCAGGTCTCACTCCGACTCTCATTGGCAGGTGATTCGGTAGATGTTATAAATGCGGTCTCCGGCGGCAGTGTGACTCTGAACATCTCCGAGAGCCTACCTGAGAACTTCAAAGGAATAACTTGGTTTTGTACTTATGACCAGAAGATTGCAGACTGGGATGTCAGAAGACTTAAGTACTTTGATAATAAATTTAAAGGCAGGGTCAGACTCGATTCTCAAAGTGGCACACTGTACATCTCTAAGGTCCAGAAAGAGGATGCCAACATCTACATCATGAGGGTGTTGAAGGAGACCATGTTTGAGCAAGACTGGAAGATCAGGCTGCAGGTGTTTGGTGAGTCAGGGGAGCCAAAGAGCAAATCCCCACTCCAGGGGCCCCAGATGGACTACCGTGGGGCTTCCTGGGAGGCATGGGCCACTCGGGGAGGAGGAGAGAAAAACCTCAGGACAGGTTTGGTTCAGTTTTCCTGGATCCAGTTCTATTTGAGAGTGAGCCTAGGTCAGCAGATCCCCAAATTAACAATCTTAGGACATTTAACACCTCTTCTGAAGTTAGCGAGTCTAATATTTGAGGAAAAGGAAAACTAGAGATTTTTTTCTCTCCATTTCCTTCATTCTGTCCTGTGATCAACCTAAATCGGCTCAGTTCATCTTAATTATATCTCTAAACTTAGGCTTCATTGGACTTAAGAAAAAAAGAGAATGTATTAATATAAAGAGTGGGGCAGAAGTTACTAGGAGAATTTTTCACCTTTCATAATGAGTGGGACAAAAAACTTCCACTCACAGCTCCAGTCTAATCAGTATATTTGGAATAAGGACTAGGGCATTATGCTTGGAGTCAGACAGACTTGGGTTCAAAACTCTGGTCAGTTGCTCACTGGCTGTGCAACCTTGAAAAAGGATCTTCACATCTCTGTGCCCATATTAGGTAAGATTCTTTTGATAGCAAGTAACAGAAACTAATTCAATATACCCTTACCAAAAAAAGGAGAATTTAGTTTAAGGAACTGGGCCTATTTAAAGCAATTCCAGGAGTTTAAAAGAGCCAGGAAGGGCTGAAGGGGAGGAAGATTGAAAACCAGGGTCAGGCTGGAGCCCCTAGCCTCAGGAATCTCTGGAATGTGCCTATGGATTTGGATTCCTGCCATTTTACACTCTCAAAGCTTAGACTTTTGCTCCGCTGAGTTTCAATTCTCAGGGCAATTTAAAGAGAGAGAAATTGACAGTCCCAACTTAGTTCAGGTGTGTGTACCTGATCTAAACATTTATGGTGAAAGGGTCAGCTTATATGGCAGAAACATGGATCTCAGGAGGTCTCCAGGGGTTGGGGTATGCAATTCTTGTGGAAGGGTAGGGGGCTAAATATTCAAGAGTGGAGTTCCCTTGGGAGTCTTGGGTTCTTCATCATGTTATGAGGCTCATTCTACCTACCTACCTTTTAGGAGGTTATAAGAATCAAAGTAGGTAAGAAAAATGAAAACATTTTCGAAAATGTTAAAAGGTGCAAATGAAGAGTGTTGTATATATTCAGGTTCCACCAGCCAGATAGTCCCTGATCTAAGCAGTCAGATTCCCCTTCGCACTCTTCTTCCACATCATATAGCCTGAAAATTCAGAAAGTCCTGGGAACAGAAAAGAGTCAAGGTCTCTTACGGTGGTGTTAACAAGCTCTCCAAGATACATTTTTTTTTTTTTTAAAAAAGCCCTAATGTGTATCATTTATCAACTTGTAATTTCTGTGGTTTAAATACTACTACCACAGTTGATTTCAATAAACTAATGGTTTCACAAAAAGCTTGCAAAATTTCTGAATACTTAAAAATCCACAAACTGGCTTCAGCTTCCTGCCTGAGGGAAAGCACATTTTGTCTGAGGGTAAGATTTCCAGGATGTGATTAGCAGAAAAATAGTCCTCTGGTTCAGCCCAAGCATTTCTGACAGCTCAAAGTGAGCATTTTGGAGTTGGACAACCCAAGCTGGTCAATTAATTTCATCAGCAGAGTGTCCAGTGCTGTGCTGATCACCATGGGAAATGCAGAAGAAGTGTAAGATAAGAGGCTAGAATACAGGAAATGGTGAAAACCAGGATAACAATTGCTCAATTAAAGCATGTAGGGGAAGTCCAATTCACTTTTAACTCCTCTGTAGTCTGAGCAATCTCTTAGCAATCTGAGATCGGCTTCACAGAGGAGATAAAACTAAGAGTTCCAGGGTCCAGACTGATAGAGCTCCTAGAGCCCGACATGCAATCGAGAGGCAATCTCTCATCTGGTCAATTCTCTGCCATCTTTTTTAACCTTATGGAGTTTGAGCTGCATTGATTCTACAGATGTTTTGCAGAATGAAAAGATCTCAGAGGATTGCAGGTAAACCAGCCTTAGCCAAGGAAGGACCAGATCTGGGACTATTTTCCATTCTCTCTGGCAGCAGGACAACAGTAATAATGGTCAAGTGACCTCTAGAATGTCTGCTGCAATATTTACACTCTGCAAAAAGCAATTCTCCATGACAGGTGACATTTTATCTTACTAACATTGTGCCCAGGCTGGTCTCGAACTCCTGGCTGCATGCAATCCTCCTGCCTCAGCCTCCCAAAGTGCTGGGATTATAAGTGTGAGCCACTACACTTGGCCATTTTTTATTCTTTCTTTTTTTTTTTTTTTTTTTTTTTTTGAGACGGAGTCTTGCTCTGTCACCAGGCTGAAGTGCAGTGGCCCAATCTCAGCTCACTGCAACCTCCACCTCCCGGGTTCAAGAGATTCTTCCACCTCAGCCTCCCGAGTAGCAGCGACCACAGGCACGTGCCACCACGCTAGGCTAATTTTTGTATTTTCAGTAGAGATGGGGTTTCACCATGTTGGCCAAGATGGTCTCCATCTCTTGACCTCGTGATCCGCCCACCTCGGCCTCCCAAAGTGCTGGGATTACAGGCGTGAGCCACTGCGCCCGGCCCTGTTTTATCCTTTCTATCTCAAAACTACTTCATTCATTCATCCTTTCACGAGATACTTATAGAATACCTGCCATGTGGGAGGGATTGTGCTAGACATGAAGATCCCAAAGTCAGCAGACCAACCCGTTTATCACCATTGATGAGGCTGGAAGTTGCATGAAGTTCTTCTCTGTAGCTCTGCCAGAGTCCAGAAGGCTGGCACCTGCACTGGATGGTTGTGCAAAGGGCTTTGCCATGTGCAAGTGGGTACTGCTTACCTAGGACTCTTGATGAATGTGAGCCCGAGAATTCTTGAGAGGTTCCCATTGTGAAGCATTGCTGGAGAAGGGGCCCTAGGCATCTCAGACAATTGGTACACTGAGTCTGAGCCCAGCAGGTCTCTGGGCTGTTCTTTCAGGTTCACACATGATCATAACCCCATTTTGTTCCCAGAGCATGTCATGGACTCTGGCGCCCCCTCCGGGACCCAGCTTAGTTTCACTGCCTAGGAGCCGCTCTTGCAGTCTGTGAGGCCTCAGGAGGTCAAGGCTGCTCACTGGCTCCCTCTGTAGGACTTCTTCCTCAAGACTCAGCCTCCTGGAGCAATCAGGCCCCTTCCCTGGCTCCCTTCGCTCTTTGTTGGCTAAACTCTCACAGCATGAATGCCTCATTATCTAATTTATAACATCCTCCTCACTTTCAGATCCTGTACCCAAGCCTAACATCAAAATTGAGAAGATAGCAGAAGTGGACGACAACTGTTATCTGAAACTGTCATGTGTGATACCTGACAAGTCTATAAACTACACCTACACCTGGTACGGGGACAAAGGGCCCTTTCCAAAGGAGTTCCAGAGTGGTGTGCTGGAAACCACCCTTAAGTCACAGAATCACTCCAGGTGTTATACTTGCCAAGTCAGCAATCCCGTGAGCAGCGAGAATGACACGGTCTGCTTCAATCCACCCTGTACCCTGGGTAAGAAGGATCCCTGGGGAGCTGAGCGGCACACAGGGTAACTGGTAACGAAAAAAGGCTGGGGGTCCTGCTCAGCCTCCTTGCACGGTGTGGTGGTGTCTGGGAGAGCTGGGGGACATGGGTTCTGCTGCCAGCTCTACCACCACCTCAGTTGGCTCACCTCACCTTCGGGGAGCTCAGTGTCCTCACCTGCAAAGGGCGTTTGGCAGAGACCCCTGATGCTTCTCTTCCCCCTCCTGCTCTAACAAAGCATAGTCCTAACATCTGAGGCCAGGGTCATCCTAGAGCAGTCTGAAACGTCAGGGTGAGCAGGGAGAAGGAAGCGCAAGTGGGAGAGCAGCTGTCTAGAGGGGCTTCATTAGACAGACGAAGTCAGCCAAGAAGAGAGGGACGGAGGACATGGGGATGAGAGAGGCCGCCGAGCAGGCAGAGAGCCTGAGCCTCAGGCCAAGCTTCTCCTCCCCCCCAGGCTGATGTACCTAGGTGAAGTTAGGAAGCCAAATTCCCGTCTCCTGGGAGGATCCACTCACTGGAGTGTCACACCTGGCTCTAGATCAGGCCTACACTGGTGCTAGCGTGGGACAGCTAAGGCCATGGGTTTTAGAGTCAGTCACACTTGGGGCACTTCTAGGACTGTCACTTACTAGCTAAACAAGTTACTTAGTTTCCCCAAGTCATGCTCTTCCTAAAGGACAAAATAACAGTTCTTAGCTGGTGCTAAGGATTCCATGAGACAAGACACATAACCTGCCTGTCACCGTGCCTGACAGGTCCTTAGTAAGCGGGAGCTAAATGAAACACAGTCTCCTAGAGTTTTGGGAACCCCTTAATAAACTTGGATCAGTATCTCCAGCACTCTGGGCCCCCTACCCTCCACAATCCTGAAGTCAGATCCCTGAGCCCTGGTGTGCATATTCTTCTAGAATAACTCAGACCTAGGTGCTCACACTCAACTGTGACCCTGTCATCAGGGATCCTGGCCTCTGACAACGTTGCTGCTTCGTGGTCTTCCTGGGCTTGATCTACCCTCCTCACCTGCACCAATTCCTTTACCTCTACTCCCACACGTGGACTACGGAGGCTGCATGCTCTTCCTTATTCTTCCTAATTGGTCCTGTCTGTACTAGCCTCTCCTGACATGGCCTGCTCTTCGGCCACCACAGACGCACTCTGACAGTGTGGTGTCTGACCACGATACCACAGTTTGGCTGGTGGTTTCAACACCACCCTCATATCAACATCACATCTTGAGATCCAGAGAAAGGAAGAAGCACATTCCCTGTCCTCCATAAAATGGGTGTGAATGTTCATCCAAAGAGAGGATAAAAGCAATAACACATCCATTTTTTTTTTTGGAAGAGTAAACCCATCTGTCACTTTTTAGTCACCCAAATTATCCTAGAAAGCACCTTCAACCTCCCTTCCCTATTGTATCACTCATTCCCTTTTTGTTTTGGTTTTCTCCAGCTTGGCCGTGCCCCACCCCAGCATCTAAGCTTTCCTTCCATCCTCTTTCTTATTCTTTCCTTTTCTGTCTTCCTTTCCCTTCCCTTCTTCTTTCTAGTTGGCGCAGATACTTAGTGGGGTGGAGAAATAAGAAAAGGAAGTGGTCCTTTTCTCTCTAACGTCTGCTGTGCATCGTATTATGCGGTCATCTGTCTACACCTGAAGACCTTCCTTACCTTATTGATGTCCAGAGTACGGGAGTGGTGCTTTCCCAGGCCACAGATATGTCAAGGTAACCTTCGAGCACAGGACTGAGCTAAGCCAGTGCTAGTTAAGAAATGTCTGCACTTTTTATACTTTGTGTTTGGGGAGATTGAGGAAGGGGATGTCTCAGGCAAATAGCATTGGATTCAGGGAAGAAATTCATTCCCTTGCCCTGTGAGCCCCCACACCAGTGTCCAGTACCCCTGACCCTTCTCAACACATTAGTTAAGATGCCTAAGTATAGGGTTTTCTTGTTCTTTCAGTCCGGTCCTTTGCAGTAGAATGGATTGCAAGTTGGCTAGTGATCACGGTGCCCACCATTCTTGGCCTGTTATTTACCTGAGATGAGCTCTTTTACCTCAAGCGAAACTTCGAGGCCAGAGGACCTTGCCTGTCATAACCATGCTCCTCACCAGGACCGAAGCTGTGCGGGATGAGCCGAGGCGTGCTGCTGAGTTTTCACTGAGAATTTTCAGGTTAACGTTTAAAAAGTGACTCTTACTTAGTTTTATATCTCCTTTTAGCTTTCTAGTACGCATACAGGGATACACATGCGTTTTTCCCACCAAAAGTTGTAACAACACTATGTGAATGTTTTGTTTTTTAAGAATAAACACTGGATATGATTGTCAACTAACTGGATTCCTGAAGTTGTCCCAAATCTGTCAGACAGTGCCTGCTCCATCAGCCGGGAGAAACTGGAATCTGAAGACACGGGGGAGAGCCTGGGGCCACAGGCTCCTATGTGTCAGCTCAGCTGAGAAGCCACTTTGTGCTACCTCTGACTCTTATTCCAAAATCCATGCCAAGCCTCCCGGGGTTCCAGCTCCCCTCTCAAGCCTTCGCCTCCTTTCCAGTGGCTTGCCTTGCCCTGGCCTCTCTGAGGACTACTCTCCTTAAGTCTCCTGCAAACATAGGTTCAGGCTTGCGTCCTCAGAAGGATGGATGCAGCTCTATCTCACACGAAGCCTTCCTGCCCCGCATGCCTTGCGTGGGGAGCTGAGTTCTCTCTCCTGTTTTCCTTTGTCGCTGTGTGGGCAACTCTTCAACTCCTGGTTGTGTCGTGGGATACAATAAAACCATCAGACTCACACAGTGGTCTCACCAGAGTCATCTACTATATGCAGATAGGAGCCCCCAGGTTCACCACTGACATAACACCTGGGGTTTTTGCTTAATGTCCCCGCCTCTAAGTCTCCTCTTGCCTGGAGTTGAGAGGGTCACCACAGAATGCACTGCCCTTCAGAAAACTGCCCACCACAGACTGCTTTCCATTCAGACCAGACCAGGCTCTTTCCCCTCCGCTCGTGGCCATTCTGTCCCTACTCCAACTCCTCAGTGGCAGAGACAGTGCTTTGTGTTTGCCAAACCTTTCATTTTTCCCTGGGTGAGTCAGAAACTCCTTTTCCCAGCTGTCTTTGTGTTTAGCTGAAACCATGTGATGAGAACTGCCCAACAGAATGTGGGTGCAATGGAACTCACCTCTGAGCAGCCTGCAGTCCCATCCCAACTCACCTCTGAGCAGCCCGCATCCCCATCCCAACTCACCTCTGAGCAGCCTGCATCCCCATCCCAACTCACCTCTGAGCAGCCAGCATCCCCATCCCAACTCACCTCTGAGCAGCCTGCATCCCCATCCCAACTCACCCCTGAGCAGCCAGCATCCCCAACCCAACTCACCTCTGAGCAGCCTGCATCCCCATCCCAACTCACCTCTGAGCAGCCTGCATCCCCATCCCAACTCACCCCCGAGCAGCCAGCATCCCCAACCCAACTCACCTCTGAGCAGCCTGCATCCCCATCCAACTCACCCCTGAGCAGCCTGCAGTCCCATCCCAACTCACCCCTGAGCAGCCTGCATCCCCATCCAACTCACCCCTGAGCAGCCTGCATCCCCAACCCAACTCACCTCTGAGCAGCCTGCATCCCTATCCAAATTAACCTCGGAGCAGCCTGCATCCCCATCCAACTCACCCCTGAGCAGCCTACATCCCCAACCTAACTCACCTCTGAGCAGCCTGCATCCCCATCCAGATTCACCCATGAGCAGCCTGCATCCCCATCCAACTCACCTCTGAGCAGCCAGCATCCCCCAGGTGGACCGTTTCCGTGTTCTTTCTGTAAGCAAGCAGCACCCTTCCCCTCCCCTTCCCCTCACTTTTTTCAGTGGAAAAAGAGTTTTTTGGGGACTGCATGCAAACACATGCACACACACACAGACACACACACACACACACACACACACACACACACACACAC
This sequence comes from Cheracebus regulus, assembly GCA_963574635.1. Taxonomy (NCBI): domain Eukaryota; kingdom Metazoa; phylum Chordata; class Mammalia; order Primates; family Pitheciidae; genus Cheracebus; species Cheracebus regulus. Next base: position 38,241 of record CAUYQU010023576.1, on the reverse strand, counting down.
ACACAGAGGAATGGAATAAACAAGCGGTAAGAAGGAAACAAATACCACTTTCGGTCACAAATAAGCACATTCCTCAGCTGCTAAGGAACCCCCGCAACCTCTGCGGAAATGGTGCCACCGCACTCCAGCCTGTGCTGCAGAGCAAGATTCCATCTCAAAAAAAAAAGAAAGTTAATGAGGAGCTGGGCACAATGGCGTACACTGTAGTCCCAGCTACTCCTAGGGCTGAGATAGGAAGATCACTTAAGGCCAGGATTTGGAGGCTGTAGCATGCTGTGATCACATCTGGGAAAAGCCACTGCCAGTCCTGCCTGGGAAACAAAGCAAGACGCTGTATATTTTTTTTAAAAAAAGTTAGTGTGTTCCCTTATCAGTATACTCAAGCCCATTTGTCTTTGTGCAAAGAGGATGCTCCAGAATTTGCCTCAAGTTCGTCATGAGCATCCTCTTGTGACCTGAGGTCTCAGGATAAGTTACTTCCCCCCCGTCCTTCAGGCCACTCAGGCAAGCTCTTTTGCACTGCCCTCTGCTGGCTCCACCGCAGCAAGTTTAAGTAAAACTTAAAGGCTTGGATTAGGTCAGGGCTTCTCAAACTCCAACTTGCCAGTAAATCACCTGGCGATCTTGTGAAAATGCAGACTCTGAATCAGTAGGTTTGGGGTGGGAACCAGCTTATCTCAACAGCCAGCATGAGGTTACACATGGAAGGTAGACAAGGCCGGGAGCTCCTGTGGACTAAGAGGGTGTAACCCTCATATCTGGCTTCCCACAAATCAACAGCTTGGACTGGGCCCTTGCATTGGGACCAGGTAGGGGTACATATAAATAAACCTGGCAGCTCAGATCAACGAGTTCATTAGTTTACCGCCTGTATTTACCAAGTGTTTACCTATGCTAGGGGTCTCATGCTGGAAGCTGCTTATTGAGAAGGAACACTGACTGAGCCTGTGTATATCCCAGCTCTGTGCTGAGCTCGTTACCTGAATGGCTTTCTTTAAGGAACAGGGATGTGGGGTGTTGGGAGTGGCAGTGTTTCCAAAAGTCTTCACTGAGGATTTGGACTTTAAATGGTTTCTTTGGCCAGGATAATTTTACACAACTGTTGGTATGATCGAAGCAGCCTTAGAAAGGTTCCATCTCGGGCCAGGCACAGTGGCTCACGTCTATAATCCCAGCACTTTGGAAGACCAAGGTGGGTGGATCACGAGGTCAAGAGTTCGAGACCATCCTGGTCAACATGGTGAAACCCCGTCTCTACTAAAAATATAAAAGCCGGGCATGGTGGCATGCGCCTGTAGTCCCAGCTACTTGGGAGGCTGAGGCAGGAGAATTGCTTGAATCCAGGAGGCGGAGGTTGCGGTGAGCCGAGATCACGCCATTGCACTCCAGCCTGGGTAACAAGAGCGAAACTCCGTCTCAAAAAACAAACAAACAAACAAACAAACAAACAAAAAGAAAGGCTCCATCTCTCATTGTCACTTCTTGTCCAGGAATAAAAGGATCAGCCTCCTCCACAGTGCTCTTGGGCCATGCTCAAGTGCATTTGTTAAGGTGGCAGCCCCTGCACCTGGAGAGTGTGCTCTCTCTTCCCCACAATTCTTTCCACTCCTCCTCCCCCATCTCTAACCTCCTTAGAAGACTGCTTGATGGGGCAGAGGATGGATTTAGCTCAGAGCCACCTGCACCAGCTGGCAAATGCTAACCACAGGCTCTATTCTATTTCACCAGCTGCTCTGCCCAGCCCTTTGTTCCAGCTGGGCTGGAACTCCTTTTGCCCAGTCCCCTTCCCCAACTCCAGCCTGTCTTTCCTCTTCTCTCTTCCATCATGTTCTCCTCCTACAAATTTTCATCACCATCATGTTCTATTCCCATCATCTTTCCATCTCTCATTTTTCTCTTCCCCTGTCCCACCCCATCCTGCTGATACATTTTTTTCCTTACTCTTACTTTTCACTCAGACCTCACCATGACAATTCTGTCTCTCATGTTCCAGCTGCCCGTGAAGGTCTGCACATTCCCTGATAGGCAGTGCCTTGGTTTGTTTCCTCCCTCCTTTACTGACAGAGGAAGCACAGTCCCCTCAACAAGTGCCTCCCATCCCCATGACTAACTTGGACAGGGACTCCCTAACGAGCTGACAACGCAGCAAACACATTGGTTGATTCTCTCAACAGATATTTGCAATAGGATTCCCAAAGGCCCTTTCCCTAATGCCTCATATTTAAAACCAGGTCAAAAAGACTTCACATTCTAGAAAACTGCAAATAAATTGAGGGCAGCACCACCTCTAGGGCTTAGGAAGGGGGTGACCGAACTTGTTTTACTACCCCAGTGCTCTTTACCCCCACTTTATATAAACAGAGGTCTAAGGAGAGAAGAGAGAAAGAGGATCATCAGGATCAAAAGTGTTGGAGTTTGGGGAGACCTGCAGCTTTCCCCTTCCCTCCCTGTGGGTAAGGTTCTCCACCCATAGTGCCACATGAAAGAGACCTCCAAGAGTACCATGTGAAAGGTTCAAGGTATGCAAAAGAAAGGGAGACTAATATCTCATTTCTTGGTTGGGTAGTGGGTCTGTTGGTTTTCTTCATGGCAGAAACACAACATTGAAGCAAGATCGGGAGCAGCCTGCACACCCACTGTTGGGCATGGCAAGGATGTAGTAGTTTGGACTTTGCAGGCATAGTCAAGCTTCCGTTGTCTTCCCACTCTAGCCACCAGGTAAGCAGATCCCAGCAGCGAGAAGTTTTATAGCTACATCATTGGTGAGAGCTGAGTGGGAGGAGGGCCGGAAGAGGCCAAGCCAGAGATCTCCCACATCAGCACACTTTTCAGTGGAGAGTCCCCCACCCCCACCCTGAAATCCGTTGCACCTGTGCTCTACAAAAAACAGCCAGGTAACGAAGACATAATTTGGTCCTCTCCTTCTGGCCCTATATCATTTGAGAAGGTGGAACTAGATGAGGTACAATCGAAAGGGAAAGATCAGACCACACCCTCTTCCCTATTACAGATTTTTAGATCATGAGACAAGCCTGGGCTGAAGTGACAGGAAAAAGTAAAAGGGGAGTTTTACGTCTGAGCCGTACTGTTAAGTTACTGGAAATGCTAGAAATGAAACTGAATGATTTTCCCAAAACATCCTTAAGTGATGGGAGGCAGATTTGACATAGTCCTCATGTGAATGGGGGAAAATAGTTCTTTGAGGTAAGCTCCCAACAAACCAAGTTCAGACTGTTCAAAAAACTGGCTAGAAGAATTCACTGAGCAGCTGCTATGAGTAAAACACCTTTCCAGATTTAACACTGAGAATGACAGGCATAGTTCTTGCCTTCCTACATATATCATTCTCATCTGGAAGATCGCCATAAAGAAAATCTGTAATCTAATTCCAATAATGTCAATGGCTGCATGTGTCAAATCTGACAATTGCTAGATGGAAGAACTATTTGAGTCTGAGATAAGTCAGGAAGATGGAATCTTCTCTTGAGGGTCAGAGAGCGAGCTTCCTTTTGGAATCAGAGACTGAAGAAGGAGAGGTGTTAGAGAGGTCAGGGGAGTCTGTGTGGAAAATCCTTCAAGGAGGAGGAAGGAGGAGGATGCAGGGATGGCCTAGAAGGACAAAACAATCTGGTTGCTGGAAAGATTTCCATAAAAAGATATCTAAATAAAGCCGTTGCCTAATTTTTTGATGGTAAATAGCCATCTTGGCTGATGGCTCTGGAAAAGTAAACCAGTTCTCAAAGTATGAAATGTTCTTTGTCTTAATAATTCTGGGGTTATGATTTCACAAAATCAGAGTCATATTAATGAGAGAGATCTCTTTTCCTAATGTGACTGAGGCCTGCTTATTTTTTTGAAAACTAGTGAGAAAATCTCACAGGTAGGGAGATTCAGCTAGAATGCAGTGGACCCATTTTCTGCCTAATCCTTTACACTCGTGTTTATCTTTCCCCAGTTTAAAATCAGCTTTGAGTGAGCAAAGGAGAATTTCATTTAACATCTGGCCAAATATGAGGCATTTGCATTTGTGAAAGATGAGACAGGATGAAAAGGACAGGAACTGTGCCTCTTATACCAGCGGGCTCTATACAACATACCCAAACACATAAAGGCGGGGAAGAACTTTAAGGGAAAGGTTTTGTGGTAACTCGAAGAATCAAGAGAAAAGCTAAATATTAGTATCTAGATAGCCAGATTCAATGTGCAAAACTTTAGAATTCTTCATCAAGATGAATCAGCCTCAATTGTTTTCCAGGCTTGTGACACTATGCTTCATTATGCAAATTTCTGTAACCTCTGTTATTTCTCAAGTTCCCTGTTCTTTTGAGAGCTACTGAACAATTCAGTAAAGAACTATATATATATAGTTAACTATATAGTTAACTATTTTTTTTTACTGAAAAAAATACACCCCACTTTACCATGAAAATTATATATATATAATATATATATTTATATTATATATATTATAGTATATATATTATATATAAAAATATATATCATATATAAATAGATAAATCTTATCTATTTATCTTATAAATATTATAATATATTTATATTATATATTATATATATATAATTTTCATGGTAAAGTGGGGTACATTTTTTTCTAAGAAACAACTAGTAAGGCAAGAGACACTGAAAAGGGTCAGTGATCTCTCCCCAGTCTTTTGTAAGGGCTTTGGAGAGGTGAGGCTGGAGAATAATCAGCTCTATTCTTTTGTGAATTTCCAGGTACATTCAAAGGTAGTTACTGGTAGCACTGGCCCGATCCTTAAACCAGATATACTCTGGACAATGTAGCCACTTCATTATTATTATTATTATTATTATTATTGTGGTGTATACATTTAGTTTTATTGTAACAAAACAATTTGTACACTTTTGTTTAAAACTGAGCATCGTCTTTCCAGTGAAACAAAAAGAAAATTTAAAAATAAACAGAAACAAAATTATAACAGAGAAAGTGAATTCCAAATAAGATCATACGGGTTCTGCTGATTGAGTGGCAGGGCTCAAATTATCATTAGGAGAGATTTTATTTCAAAAGTGTCATCTTAAACTGCAAGGATGTCTGTCCAACATCACAATTAAACATGCCAAAGGCGAAGCCACGTTGTCAAAATGGCCACTTAACCCACCCAAACATCTCATACCTACTCTTTGATGACTTTCTATAACCCCATTTTTTTAAACTTTTTTTTTTCTTTTTTTAAACAAGAGAAAGTAGACAGACACATGTTGATAAATGATTGTCCATATTCACTTAGGGACACACGGTACTCTCTGAGCCCAATATGCAGAGAAAGGAGGAAAGAAGCTAGAATTCTATGCACCGCTACAAAGGGGCCTGGCACTCTCCAGCTTCCAGGAGAGCTCGGTGGTGTTGATTCCATAGTTTTTGTTCAGACAGGAAGGAGTGAAAATGAATTCCAAACAGAAAAGGGTAGAGACTCTTCCCGTTGTATTATGCTTAAGGTATTTCCTCCCAAATAAGTTGGGAACCATGGTGTACATAAAAGAGACCTCAAGAACAGGGCGACTGAGCACAAGAGGGGAAAAAAAGAAAATGCACTGCAACTTGCTCCCAGGGACTGGAGAACATTTTTAAAAAGGCTGGAGTCCATCAGTGTTCCGCCAGTCATTTTCTCCTTCATCTTCCTCTCCTGCTTCCCCTTCACCGTCACCTTCCTCTTTTCCACCCTGGTCCTCATCCCCTTCGTCATCAATATCTTCTACTCCTTCCTCCTCTTCATCACCATCATCATTATCATCTTCTCCCTCTTCTTCATCCACATCGGGAACCAAGTAGCACCGCTGCCGGTTTGGCCAAGTACTGTCTGCGATGACCTCTCCTAAGCCGCAAGCACCCGCATCAGAATGGTCAGTAGAAAGCAGATCGAGAAGCTCTCTGGTGCCTCAGGCTGCCTCTTCCTACTGGCTTTGCTCTGCGTTGGACCTGAATGCTTCGTCACATCCTTTCCAGATCTCCATTGGATTCCAGCGGACTTTGAAGATGGATCACCACTCTCATTTAGATCAAATTCTTTGGAGAGAACTTTATTTTCAAAGTAAGGATTTTCATCAAAATAAAAATCTATCCTGTAACCTGATTTAGTATCTTCAAATTATGTCACTTAACTCTGGTCAAATAATGCAGTGCGTCTTCGTCCTCCTCCACAAGCAGTGCAGACACTTGCGGGTGGTTGACAAATGATACCCGAAAATGTGGGATTTGGGCGATCAATGATCAATTCTACCTCTTCTGAAACAAATGGTTGGCAGAGTTTGTTATATTTCTGTTTTACTTTCAAAATCTCCTCACCACCTTGTTCATGAAATCCGTTTCATTTTGTGCTTCATCAATGCAATTGCTTCTTGCGGATCCTTTCGGCCTGGTTGCGTCGGCGTTGAGCTCCTTCTGCGCAGCGGCGGTGGGCGGGGGTACGGGAGCGGAGGGAAGGGAAGGCGAAGGCGGGGCGTGGGCGGGGCGAAGGCGGGGCGAAGGCGGGGCGTGGGCGGGGCGTGGGCGGGGCGTGGGCGGGGCGTGGGCGTGGGAGGGCGGCTTCCCCTCGCGCCTCACGCTCCGGCGCTCGCTGGGTCCCGCAGCCTCCCCGCCTCGTTCGCTGGCTCTCCCCCAACTTGCTCGCTGGCGCGTGCTGCCCTCAAGGCCTGACGAGGAGGGAGGGGCCGGGGCGGCGTGCTGGGCCCCGGCCGGGCTCCCGCTCTGGGGGTGGGGGGCGGCGGCGGCCGGATTCCCTCACTCGCGCTCCGGGCTTCCTGCTCCGCGCTCGCTTTCCCCGAGCCGCCGCCGCCGCCTCCACCTCCTCCTCACCGCCAGGGCCCAGGAGTTTCTAAATTATGACATTTGAACTATCTCACTGAAACATGCCAGATACTAATTTGGGTTTATTTTATAATTTTAAAAGGTAGGGAATAATTAGTGTAATGCAATATAACCATGGGCCTCAGAAATGATACTGGCTTTAAAATATGTATTTCTATAATAATAATGAAATACATAAATAATAAATTATATTATATTATAAAAAATAAGTATTATAATTATATAAATATATAATATATAAATATATATACGAATACATATATATTTATATAATTAATATAATTATAATAATAGAAATACATATAATCATATGATACATAAAATGTATAATATATAGTATATAATTACATGTATTTATATTATAATTTGTATAATATTGTATCTATAAGTGATACATAAAATGTATATAAGTATATAAATTATAAATACATAAAATTATATGTCATATATGATGTATCATATATTATAAATACATAATTTTATGTATTTATATTATAATTATTTTTATGTATCATATATTTGGAATATATGATACATAATATACTGATACAAACTAAGATCAATCAAAATAGGATTTATCTATAAAATATTTCTATAATATATGATACATAAAATGTATATAAAAGAAAGTATAAGTGTAGTTTTTGTTTATAATTGTTTTTCTCATCTGATTTAAAAGACAACTTTATAGAACAATAATTATAAATCTGTGCTAATGACACACATGTATACAGATGTAATTTGTATGACAATAACAGCAAATAATGGGGCAGGGGAAAAAGCTGTGTGAGAACAAAGTATTACATTATTGAAATTAAGATCATTGTAAATCTCCAAAGCAACCGTGAAGAAGATAACTTAAACACAGTAAAATAAATGACAAGAGAACTTAAGTGTACAGTAGAAAATATATATTTAATACAAACAGCATTAATGAAGAAAGAGAAGAACACAAAAATATATAAAACCTATAGAAAACTAATAGGAAAATGGCAGACATAAATCCTACCTTATCAGAAATTATATTAAATATAAACAGATTAAACATTACAAATAAAAGGCAGAGGTTAGTAGAGTGGATTAAAAAAAAAACCATGAGCCCACTGTAAGTTGTGAACAAAGGACACAGTTTAGATTCAAACATACCTACAGGTTGAAAGTAAAAGGTAGAAAAAGATATAGAAGCAGTAACTGAAAGAGAGCTGGGTTTAGAAACTAAGATCAGTCAAAATAGGATTTAAGACAAAAATTACTGTAAAGACAAAGAAGGTCATTTTGTAATAATAAAAGAGTTAATGCATCAAGAAGATATAAGAATTATTAACATTCATGCACAGAGCCCCAAAATACATGAAGCAAAAACTTACTGAATTGAAGAGATAAACAGATAATTCAACAATAATAACTGGTAAGTTCAATACCCCATTTTCAATAATGGATTGAACAAGTAAACATAAAATCAACAAGGAAATAGAGGACTTAAACAACATTATAAACTAACTAAACGTAACCAAAGTTTATAGAACACTTTACCCAACAACAGCAGAATATGTGTTTCTTGTTCTCAAATGCACATGGAACATTCTCCAGGACAGACTATGTGTTAGGCCATAAAACAAGTCTCAACAAATATGAAATAACAAAAATTATAGAAATATCAAAAGTATGTTTTTAAACACAAGAGAGTGAAATTATAGATCAATTGCAGAAGGATATTTGGAAAATTCACAGTTAGGTGTAAATCAAACTACATACTTTTAAAACTAATGGATCAAAGAATAAATCATAAGGGAAATCAGAAAAATACTTTGAGATGAATAAAACTAAAGATGTTACGTATCAAAAACTTAGGAGATGCAGGAAATCAATGCTTAGAGAAACTTTTATAGCTGTAAATGCCTAAATTTAAAAAGAAAGATTTCAAGTCAATAATCTAAACTTCTACCTTAAGAAACTATAGGCTGGTATCAGTGGCTCATTACTGTAACCCCAAAACTTTGAGAGGCTGAGGCAGGAGTATCACTTGAACTCAGGAGTTCAAGACCAGCAACATAGTGAAACCTTGTTTCTACAAAAAATTTTTTAAAAATTAGCCAGGTGCGGTGGCTCATGCCTGTAGTCCCAGCTACTTGAGTGGCTGAGGTGGGAGGATTGCTTGAACCTAGAGGATCAAGGCTGCAGTGAGCTGAGACTGTGCCACTTTACTCCAGCCTGAGTGACAGAGTGAGACCTGTCGAAGGAAGGAAAGAAAGAAAGAAAGAGGAAGGAAGGAAAAAAATAAAAGAAACTATAAAAAGAAGAACAAACCAAGTTCATTAAGAGGAAGCAAATCATAAAGATAAAAGTGGAAAGAAAGTGAGAATACAAAAATAAGAGAAAAACAAATTTGAAGGTTGGTTATTTGAAAAGATCAACAAAACTGACAAACGTTTAGCTGGACTGATACGTGAAAAATGGAGAAGACTCAAATGACCAAAATCAGGAATCAAAGAGGGGATATTACTTTTGACCTTAAAGAAATAAAAATGATTATAAGAGTGATACTATGAACAATGGTACAGCAATAAATTAGACAAAATGGAAAAATTTCAAGAATCACACAAACTACCAAAACTGACTCAAGAAGACAGATGTGATAGATTAGATAGACAGATAAAGGGAGGGCTCTTGCTTGCAATAGAATGCTAAATAGGGAGAAAGGTTAAAAAGAAGTGAAGAAAGTTATTATTTTGCAAGTATCACAGTTAAGACAGGCTCAGGCAAAAATTATCAATAGATGCTAAATCTCAGAGGAAATTTTGACGAGGAGTAAGATGTTTGCGTGGGCTTACACAGTATGCCAACATATAGCTATTAGTTAAAACAAAAAAAGAACTATACAATAGAGAAATCTGGCAATGTGGTGGCCAGGTGATCAAAATTAACATCATCATGAGAAGACATTAAGGGTCTCTAGATGTGATACCCTGAGGGTACAACATCACTTATATAGTACCTAGTCTGGAAATGGATAATGTGAATCTAATAGTAAGGAAATACCAAAAAAACCCCTAGTGAGGAGTTTGTTATTAAAAAAGAGAAGGTGGGAAGATTGCATTCTTCAAATATATTATTCATGTCATAAAGGAGAAAATATGGCTGTGGAAATGTTCCAGTTGAAGGATACTAAAGAGATACAACAGTTAAATGCAATGTCTGATACTAGACTGGATCCTGACCTGGAGGGAAAATATGGCTACAAAGGACACTATTGGGTCAACTGACAAAATTTAAGTACAAACAGTAGATTAGACAAAAAAACTTTTATCAATGTAAAATTTACCTGAGTGATAACTAACTATACTGCAGTTGTGTAAGAAACTATCCTAATTCTTCACACTGAAGTATTTAGGATAAAGAGTCATGATATATGCAACCTACCCTGTAATAGTTCAAATAGAGACAGAGAAAGGGAGAGAGAGCTAGTAGCTAATAATAAAGCAAAATGGGCTAAACATTACAGAGAGGTATTCACAGACACAGCCAACCTATAGCCCCTCCCTGCAGGATATTTATAAGGGTGTTCTTTGTACTATTATTCATAATATTTTCTTCTTGCAAATCTTTTAAGTTTGACATTATTTTCAAATAAAACGTTAAAAACACAGATTAATGAAAGGTCTGCAATACTTGTTTCCCCTTGATGGTCCTTCACAATGCTGAGGGTCTGTTCTGCATTTACCACATCCTCTTCTTTCCTTGTATAGGCCTCCCCTTTTATAGACCTGGGAGTTCTCAGAGTACATAATCATTTTCAACCTTGAATGCCTATTGAATCCCTTGAATTCCCATTGAATCATCTGCCAAAAGATGACAGTTTATTTTTCTGTTGATCCAATCCAGAAGAGGAGAAAGCTTCCATGAATAACAAATAGGTGGGGACTACAAGTTCCTGTGGCTCTGCCAGGTTCTGCCCAACGTGTCTCTCCATTCTGGCTCCCAGGCTACAGGAGCAGAGTCTCTGTCAGTCGTGCTATTGTAATATTGGGGTTCAGGGTACCTTCAGCTCCCCCTGAGATGACGTTTCTCCAGGTTCTTGGTCTCCTGTCCTCTCAAGAATGAGAGAGGGGACCATGGCGCAGTGCACAGTAAATGCTGGACTCAAAAGTGTTTGTAGAAAGTGATTTATTTAGAGAGAGAGAGAAACAGGAGGAGAGAGAAACAGCTAACTCTCACAGAGTGAGAGAATCCAGGAGAGGAAAGCAGCTTCCACACTGAGTGGAAGGGAATAGAGACGGAGTTTAGGAGGAGAGGACAGGCTTCGATGAGAGAGTGTGGAAGGGGACTCCAGAGGGGAGATCCAGGAGAGAGAAAGATGGCTTCCACGAAGGGAGTGTTCTGGAAGGGGACCCAAACATGGAGTCCGAAGCGGTGTGGAAGAAGGGGACTTTTAGCCTGGAAGGAACCCCACCTTCTCTAAGACCCCTGGCCAATGAAAGGAGTTCCTTAGAACTTCCCCTGGAGTGATTGACTCTTAGTTTCTTCCCATGTCCGCGAAATTCAGACATAAACCATTAAATCTCCAGGATGGGGAGAGATGGGAGCGGAGCATGGCGCTGGGAAATTCTTGATTTTAAAACTATGCCCCTTTGTGGACCCAGAAAGAGAACACCTTCCCTCACTATGTCTGGGAGAATGCAGGAACACAGAGCCGAAAGGTCTCTTTAAAGCACAAGTTTAACAATGACAACATTTCCATGCTTTCAACCTTTAAGGACAGGCTCTTTGGAGAGCTACAGGGTTCCACTGGTCCTTATGTGGCTTGGTTTCTGTGGATTTCTCCTGTCTTATTTCTAGTTTGGCCCCTCCTTTGCCCCGAATGCTACAACTTTCCTGAACTGCTAGCAATTCCCCGCATTTACTCAACGCCTTCACTGTAAAGCTTTTACACTTCACTTCCTGGAATCCCTTCCCCCTCCTCATTGGCCTCACAAACTCCCACTCATTTGTTAGGACTCAAACCAATTGTTGCCTCTCCAGAGTCCAAGAACCACTTCTTAGGAATAAGATTACCTCCCTGGTCCATATATCACCTTTTCCCACCTTCTTTGTGATAGAAATGATTACTACAAAGAAGACGTGGAAATCGTCAGCAGGGAAGTCCATACAATTTGCATTTCCCTATTTTTTTTTTCAATCTTGGAGAAGCACAAGAAGGAAGTGGCCAGCCCAAGGCCATCTGGCAAGTGACCAGCAGGGCTAAGGTTGGAAGTCAAATACACATTCTTCTTTCTTTGTTGATACTCTGGTTACTCCCTGGGGTTTGACCCATTGCCCATCTTACGTTCATAAGGGTCTTCTGGACTCTGTCAAACCCTAGACCACTCAATTTTGCAGGACCTTCTAGGGTGGCAACATTGGAGTGCCTGTTGGCTCCTAGAAAGAGCACTGGAATGACCACGTTTGGTTGGTCTCCAAGCTTATACCTACAATACCCAAAACCACATTTCAAGCTTCCGGGAGGCTACATGGTGTAAGGGAAGGAGCATGACCTTTGGAGCCAGAGAGCCTTGAGTTTGATTTCCATAACCATCATATACTAGCTTTAGAACCTCAGGAAAAGTAAACTTTCTAAACCTCAGTTTCTGCATGTGAAAAAAACTGGATGACTTTTAAAATCAGGATTAAATGAGATAACCTTAATCATTCCACATAAAGTCTGTCATACAGTAAGTGCTCAATAAATATTATTGCCTTGCTCTTTCCCAAACTGCTCCTTCCTCTCTTATGAGCTCATAACTCTAATTTGAGTGAATTAAGACAAGATCTCTCAGCCTAAGTTTCCCCAAGTGTAAAATAAGAGGAATTGATTATATAATTCATATGACCCAGATCATGCTTTCTTTCTATTTTGCTTTTATCAATCTTCCCAATCAGGTCTGTGCACTGAGCACAAAGGCTGCCCATGGGTGTGACAGGAACAACGGAGGTTTTGCTCTCAGAGGAAGTGGAGAGGGGTTGGGAGGTACCTGGGGGAAATGCAAATTTCATGACTAAGCAGGACTTCCCTGGGTCTGCTGACTTCCAAGATGCTTCTGAGATATAATTTCAGTGATGATGTGAAGATGTGAAGCCAATCCTACCCCCACCAAAGAAGGCCACAATCAGTATATTCATTCCGCAAACATTTTTAACACTTGTATGTCAGGCATTGTTAGACTGGGGAAACATGAAAGTAAATAGAGCATAATGAAACTCAATCAGGATATAGGTGCATTGCCTGAAACCCAAGAGATATAGTTTCTGGTCATGGCTTTCCAAAAACTAGCCATATGGTAAGTCCCTTAGAAGTTTTAGCCTCTAAATCTTAGCTTTCTGGTGGTGAAATGAAGGAGTTGAAAATATAACTTCTAAATTTGTTTTCTTTCCTTCAGATTATACCTCTCTCAAAGTCAGCTCTGTGTTTTCAAATAGCCCCTGAAAATCTCCATATGCATGAACCATAAATACTTCAACTGACCATATCCCAAGCCAACAAATAATCTTATATCCCTTGCTCCCAATTTTGCCCCAAAGTTAACGTCACCTCTTACACTTCTTTTCTTAGAGAATAGCACTGTCATCTACTGGCAAACTCAACTGGAATTTTAAAGGCCATAGTATATAGGCCACTCTTTTTCACAGCTTACATTCAATTTAGTCACCAAACCCTGAAAAATCCACCTGTGAGATAACCCTCCCACGGACCTCCTTCTCTCCCACCTCATCACTACTTCTTCAGTTAAGACCCATCATTTTTTCAAATCTGTTCCTAGCCTGTAGGTCCTAAATTGCGAGCCCACTCTCACACTAAGGCCAAAGCAATCTTTCTAAGGCAAAAATATGAACAGATAACTCAGCTGCTTAAAACTTTTGGTGGCCCCCAGAAAAGAATGAATGGCTTTCCAAGAATGTGTTTAATTATTTGTGTGCAAAAAGGAGTTTTGATCAGGAGTTTTGAAAGGGGAGACACTGCCTCCAATGGAAAGGCCTGGGTTGTGTATCCTTCCAGAAATGATAGAAAAACAGGTCGAAACAATAAGGAAGAGAAGAGAATAGCAAATATTGAGTGTTCACAATATAGCAAATACTGTACTTTCTATACATTGTTGTTTTAACACTTAAAAAGCTATTAGGTATCTTTGATCAGGTTTTCAAAAAATCAGACTCTGAGGTGGAGATTTGTGTATGAAAAGTGTATTGGGGAGTGCCCATGAAATAATCAATACCTGTGAGGGAGTGAGGGAAATAGGAGTGAGCAGAGGGAGAAGTTGAGCTGTGGATGCGGTTGCAACAAAGTCCTCATCAGACTCAGTGAGGAGATCTGGAGCTGGAATAACCCTCAGAGCTGTTGCACATTGAAGCAAAAGGAGACTGGACTTTTTTATCCTTTCACCAACCAGTTGACTAAATTGTTTGATATGGGTTCCAGAGAAGGAACTGGATGATGGCAGTTCCTGGGGAGGAACTCAGCAGAGAGCTGTCAGCCACCTATACTTCTCACATGGGGAATGACTGCTTTGATCTTGAGGGGGAGATCTGAGCAGCACACATCATAGCATCCACTATGTGAGATAACTTGTAGTGCATTATTTTATAGAAAAGAAAACTGATTTTCACCAACATATGACTTATCCTAGGTCATACAAGTAATAAGTGAAATCCCTGTGGTTCTAATTCATGTGAACATCTCTATATACACAAACTAGACAATCTAGAGGAAATGGATAAATTCCTGGAAACCCATAATCTCCTAAGATTGATCCAGGAAGAAATTGAAATTATAAACAGACCAATAATGAGTTGCAAAACTGAATAAGTAATAAAAAAAACTCTGCCAAACAAAAAATGCCCAGAACCAGACAGACTTACGATGAAAATCTACTAGATATACAAAGAACAGCTGGCACTAATCTTACTAAAACTATTTCAAAAAATTGAGGAGGAGGGATTCTTCCTCAGTTCATTCTATAAAGCCAGTATCATCCTGATATCAAAATATGGCAAGGGCATGACAAAAAAAGAAAACTACATATCAGTATCCCTGATGAACATAGGTGCAAAAATCCTCAACAAAATAATAGTAAACTGAATTTAGTAGCACATCAAAAAGACAATTTATTAGGATTAAATGGGCTTTACTCCTGGGATGCAGACATGATTCAGCAAACACAAATCAGTAAATGTGATTCATCACATAAATAGAATTAAAAACAAAAACCATACAATCATCTCAATAAATGCAGAAATAAAATTCAACATCTCTTCGTTATGAAAACCCTCAACAAACTAGGTACTAAAGGAACATACCTCAAAAGAATGAGAATGATCTATGACAAACCCACACCTAACATCCTACGAACAGGCAAAAGTTGGAAGCATTCCCCTTAAGAATTGGAACAAGACAAGGATGTCCACTTTCACCACTCATATTCAATATGGTATTGGAAACCCTAGTCAGAGCAATCAGGCAAGAAAAAGAAATAAAAGACATTCAAATAAGAAAAAAGAAAGTCAAATTATCTCTGTTCACTGACAACATGATCCTGTAACTAGAAAGCCCCAAAGATTTCTCCAAAAGACCCCTAGACCTGATAAAGAACCTCAGTAAAGCTTCAGGATACAAAATCAACATACAAAAATCAGTAGCATTTCTATATACCAATCACATACAAGCTGAGAACCAAATCAATAACTCAATCCCATTTACAATAGCCACAAAAAATAAAATACCGAAGAATACATTTGACCAATGAGGTGAAAGATCTCTATGAGAAGAGCTACAGTACATGGATGACAGAAAGAGATGAGACAGCAAATGGAAAAACATTCCATTCTCATGGATTGGAAGAGTCAGTATCATTTAAATGATCATACTTCCCAAAACAATCTATGAATTAACAGAATTCCCATTATATTACCATCATTTTTTTTTTACAGAATTAAAAAAAAAAACAATTCTAAAATTCAGATGGAACCAAAAAGAGCCTGGCTAGCCAAAGCAATCCTAAGCAGAAGAACAAAGGCAGGGGAACCACATTACCCGACTTCAAACTATACTACAAGTCCATAGTAACCCAAACAAGCATGGTACTGGCACAAAAATGAAGACATAGGTCAATTGAACAGAACATGGAACCCAGAAATAAAGCCAAAAACCTACAACAAACTGATCTTTGACAGCACTGACAAAAGTGAACAATGGGCCAAAGACACTCTATTCAATAAATGGTGCTGGAAAAATAGTCTAGTCATGTGCAGAATGAAAGTGGACCCCTACCCTTCCTCATATACAAAAATCAACTCAAGATGAATTAAAGACTTAAATGTAAGACTTCAAACTATAAAAATCCTAAAAGAAAACTTAGGGAAAACTCTTCTGGAAATTGGTCTAGGCAAAGAATTTATGACTAAGATCTCAAACACAAATACAGCAAAAGCAAAAATTGACAAATGGGACTTAATTAAACTAAAATGCTCCTGCACAGCAAAAGGAAAAAAAAAAATCAACAGAGTAAATACAACCTACAGAATGGGAGAAAATATTTGCAAACTATGCATTCGACAAAGGACTAATATCCAGAATCTATAAGGCACTTAAGCAAATCAACAAGAAAGAAACAACCCCATTGTGTCAGTCTATTTTGCATTGCTATAGAAGAATGCCTGAGACTGGGTAATTCCTAAAGAAAAGGAGTTTTTTGGCTCATAGTTCTGCAGGCTGTACAAACATGGCACCGGCATCTGGTGAGGCCTCAGGAAGCTTACGATCGTAGTGGAAGGTGATGGGGAGCAGGTATTTCACATGGCAAGAGAAAAAAGTCATGTTATTTTACACAACCAGCTCTCTCATGAACTCATTACCGTGGGGAGGACACCAAGTCATTCATTAGTGATCTGCCTCTATGACCCAAACACTTCCCACTAGGCTCCACCTCCATCACTGGGAATCACATTTCAACATGATATTTGGAAGGGACAAACATCCATTTATATCAACCATTAAGAAGTGGGCAAAGGACATGAACAGACACTTCTCAAAAGAAGACAAGTTAACCAAAAAAAAAAAGATATGAAAAAGGTTCAGTATCACTAATTATCAGAGAAATGTAAATCAAAATCACAATGAAATACCATCTCACAACAGCTAGAATGGCTATTCTTAAAAAGTGAAAAAATAACAGATGTTAGCAAGGATGTGGAGAAAAGGGAACACTTATATACTGTTGGTGGGAATGTAAATTTGTTTAACCCCTATGGAAAACAGTACGGAGATTTCTCAAAGAACTTTTAGTTATTTTAGAATTACCATTTTATCTAGCAGTCCCACTATTGGGCATCTACTGAAAGGAAAAAAAAATAGTTTTATCAAAAAGACATTTTATCTTGGAGGCAGATTGCTCATGAATGGCTTGGTGGCCTCGCCACAATAATGAGTTCATGAGAGAGCTGGTTGTGTAAAACGACATAGCATCTCTCTCACTCCCTCTCTTGCCATATGACATGCCTGCTGCCTAACACCTTCCATATGATTGCACTCATATGTTTATTGCAGCACTATTTACAATAGCAAAGTCATGGAATCAACTTAGGTGCCCATCAACAGTGGTTGGATAAAGAAAATGTGGCATATGTACACCATGGAATATTATACAGCCATAAAAAAAGAATGAAATCATGTCCTCTGAAGCAATATGGATGCAGTTGGAGGCCATTATTCTAAATAAATTAACACAAAAACAGAAAATCAATTATCACATGTTCGCACTTGCAAGTGGGAGCTAAATAATGGGTACACACAAACATAAAGATGGAAACAATAGACAGACACTGAGGACTCTGAGAATGGGGAGCAAGGGATGGGGGCAAGAGTTGGAAACTACTTACTGGGTATTATATTCACTATTTGAGTGATGGGTTTAATAGAAGTCCAAACCCCTGCATTGCACAATATACTCATATAACAAGTCTACACTTGCATCCCTTGAATCTAAAATTTAAGAAAAAGAAACTTACTTGGCATAAAAATTTTATTAGCATAAGGTCAAACTTGAACCCTCAGATTCTTTGGGTGGCAGTATAAATTGTCCAAACATTAATCATTCAAGGAAGAACAGAGCTGGGCAATAGTGGAGCCAAATATCTAAGATCTCAAATAGAGAGCCATGAGTCTGTCAGACAGTGGAAGTAAAGCAGGAAGTGGGACTTGACTCTGGAACCAGGGCTCAGACAGAGGACCAAGTTGAGGACTAGCTAAAACAGGGCTGGGGTGGAAGCAGTTTTTCATGACACACCCACCAGTGTGCCATGTCAGTTTACCATTGCCATGGCAACACTCAGAAATTACTGCTCCTTTCCATGGCATTAACATGATAACCAGGAAGTTATCATCCTTTTTCTAGAAATTTCTGCATAAACTGCCCCTTAATTGCATATAATTAAAAGTGGATACAAATGTGAGTGCATAACTGCCTCTGACCTGCTACTCTGGGCACACAGCCTATGGGGTAGCCTTGCTCTGCAAGGGACAGTATACACGCTCATGCTGTACAGTGTCACTTCATAAAAGTTGCTCTTTAACACCACCGGCTCACCCTTGAATTCTTTCCTGGGCAAAGCCAAGAGCCCTCCTGGGCTAAGCCCCAAGTTTGGATCTCAACTGTCCTGCATCAGAAATGTCAGGGCCTGTGGAGCCTCAATGTATAACTCAGGATAAGGAGAGCAGAATCACGCTTATGGCAGGCCCCAGATGAGTGTGTTTGTTGACTTGAGCCAGTGGCAAGAAATCGCCTGAGAGTTACACAGTTCAAAGGGTAGAAAGGAGTGGGATAGGGGGAAGAGGAGAAAGAGAGAGCCCCAGGTCAAGACTAGGGCAGTTCCTGAGAAGATGGGAAAGACTAAAGGAACTCAAGAGTCAAAAATCCTTAATGATAAGTAGAGTAGGATACGGGGCAAGAGCTTAGAAAGAACGTCATAAAAGGAGGACATAGAACCACCACTCTTCTCTTTCCCTGGTCTCTCCTTATCTGGCCTTCTAGCCCCTAGATATAAAGGGCTGATAAGGGCTTTACTAAACAGCATGTATCCTGGGCCAGTGTGGTAAGACGCAGTAGAGATTATATCCAAGTGCTGTGTCTGCTGTTTATTTACTGCATGACCTCAAGCAAGTTATTTAACTCTCTCAGCTTCAGTTTCCTCATCTGTGAACTACCTGTGGACAGTAGTAAAGTTAAACTTGGTACTGAGCTCATGGGAAAATTTGGCTGTACTGCTGTAGAATTCTCATATTCTTACAGTCCCATGACATACCACACCCCTGTGGGCAAGCCTAATTAAGGACTCATGTTCTTAAAATAGATTCTTAACATGGTGAAACCCCGTCTCTACTAAAAATACAAAAATTAGCTGGGCATGGTGGCACGCACCTGTAGTCCCAGCTATTCGGGAGGCTGAGGCAGGAGAATTGCTTGAACCCAGGAGGTGGAAGTTGCAGTGAGCCGAGATCGCGCCATTGCACTCCAACCAGAGTAACAAGAGCGAAACTCCGTCACAAAAAAAAAAAAAAAAAAAAAAGATTCTTTTATTTTAAGTAGTTCAGTAAACAATATAGGAAGCAATGGTAATTGCTTGTGTTTCTCCAAGCCCTCTGTTCCAGGAAAGGGTTTTCTTGTGGAGTGGGAGTCTCCTCCAGGAGAAATAGTAGATCTTCTGAGCTGCAGGGCAATGTCTCCACAGAAACTTCTGCTGGAGGCTCTGGCTGGAGGAAAATCCAAGAAGGACAGCTGGGTCTCAGAATGCTACCTGAGCATGTAGGACAATATCCTGGCCAGTTGAGGCCCAGACAAGACCAGAGCTCATTTTAGTAGTCTTTATCCAGGTTCTGTCATTAGAACTGACACCATGAGCCATCCTTCTTAAAGACAACACAACAGAAAAAGAGGCTTCCTCTTCACTGACTTATTCACACCTAGGAAAATTTCTTAAGATAAAACATACTCTTTGTTATTTTAATTCTATTATCTTGCTCAACAAAGCAAAGTGTAGAAACAGTAACACTAAAGAAGGAAGTATCTGTCTCTGAGTATGATCTTTACTTCTTTTAATCCATAGAACGCTTTTTAAAATTTGACATTTTAAATAATCTCATGATCTTCAGTTCTTTTTTCAAGGTGAGATAGTGAACACAATGTTCTTTAAGAAATTATTCATAAAACTAGGCAACAACATATGAGTCATTTTGATGTATTATGTTAAATTAAGAAAAATACAAAAGTGTGTATGACCCAGTGACTGTAGTTACAAATGTGCCTCTGGGATGAGTAGCCCACTGAGGCAAGAAAAAATTTCACTTAAGCTACTGCTTAATAAGGGGCACTACTTCTGTGGTCTCTATCGCAGGCTAGTATTTGAGATTAGCCTCACTATCTGATGTTTGCTTGTGATGATACCCAGAGGCATTTTTTACTTGACATTTTTATAATACAGCAAAAAGATAAATTGAAGTGACCAAACCCACCATACAGAATGAGAACCTTGGAGGTTTTTTATCCAGTGAAAATAAATAATAGGCCAGGTGTGGTGGCTCGCTCCTGTAATCGCAGCACTTTGGGAGGCCAAGGAGGGCAGATCATGAGGTCAGGTGATCAAGACTATCCTGGCTAACACGGTGAAACCCCATCTCTACTAAAAATACAAAAAATTAGCTGGGCATGGTGATGTGCACCTGTAGTCCCAGCTACTCGGGAGGCTGAGGCAGGAGAATCGATTGAACCCAGGAGGTGGAGGTTTCAGTGAGCCAAGATCACACCACTGTACTCCAGCCGGGGTGACAGAGCGAGACTCTGTCTCAAAAAATAAAATAACACAAAAATAAATAAACACTAACTGCATTTACTGTACTGTGTGATTTTGGCATTGTCTTCCAATCACTCCACACGTGGGTTTTGTGAAACTGCATCAGGTGTGGCTAAGGGTTCAGTTCACATTTTCATTCTGTTTCACATTTTCTGTTCTGATTCATAGTTTACATATATAACTCTTCCTGTTAAATAGTATACACTGATATTTTCTTTATGAAATGTGATAGTCTATGCTGAGAAATTTCAATTCTTTTATGATAGGGCTTTAAAACACTTATTACATCAAATCCATCTCTCTATCTTCAATTGCCAAAAGGTCTGAATGCCCCATAATGTACTTTTCTCCCTAATTTATGTTGCAAAGTTATTGTCGCTTCCAATAGAGATGCCCAGGAATGACATTCATTTGTGGGGTGCCTGAGCATTCTGTTCCATGTCTCTGAGGAGTGTTGTGGATCTTGACCACACAGCAGAACTTCCTGTGCATCCCCAGCCGCAGCTTCATGGGGTTCCCCATTTAATTAATCATGACTGCCTTCAAGAAACAATAAAAAGTGATAGACACCAAATGCAAAATGGCTTTCACATGCTAGGCACTGCAGCAAACATCTTACTTGCATTTATGCCATTTACAACCCTATGAGATTGTTCCTCATCTTAACTCTGTTACTGATGAGGAAAGTGTGGCTTAGAGAGATTAAATAACTTGCCTAAGGTGGCATGATTTATAAATAACAGAATGGGGGCATGGGCCCAGGACTGACCATGGAGCCAGAGTTCTGAACCAGTCTACTGCCTTATAAAGAAAGATCTGGAAAATTGCAAACTTGAAAGCAGTTGTGACAGGGTTAGAAAACAATGGCAGATTTTCCTTTTTTTTTTTTAGAGACAGGGTCTCACTATGTCACCCAGGCTGGAGTGCATGGTTCAAACATAGATCACTGCAATCTTGAACTTCTGGGCTCAAGCAATCCTCTCTATTTAGCATCCTAAGTAGCTGGGACTACAGGCATATGCCACCATGCTTCACCAATTAAAAAAAATTTTTTTTGTAGAGCTGGGGTCTCACTGTGTTGCCCAGGCTGGCCTTAAACTCTTGGCCTCAAGTGATCCTCCTGCCTTGGCCTCCCAAAGTGTTAGGATTACAGGTGTAAGCCACTGTACCTGGATCACATTTAATTTTCTTCCTTTTATAAACTTTTTTAAGTGTTATATTACATTCGTGATTTTTAAAAGAGGAGATGAATATTAGGGATCTCCAGAGAAACAGAATCAACAGGATTTATATATATATATATATATATATATGAATATATAAACAGAATCAACAGGATTTATATATATATCTGCATTTACTGTACTGTGTGATTTTAGTATTGTGTATACATATAAAGATTTTTTATAATCTATAAATTATAATAAACATATAAAAGATTTTTTAATATATGTATATATATAAAGATTTATTATGAGGAATTGGCTCATATGATTATGGAGACTGAGAAGTTTCATGACCTGCCATCTGCAAGCTGGAGATCCAGGAAACTCAGTAGTGTAAATCCAGCTGGAGTCTGAAGGTCTGAGAACCAAGGGACCTGATGGTGCAAATGCCACTACAAGGATCAATGGGCAGGCGGGAAGCAAACAGGACAAACTCGTCCTTCTGCCTTTGTGTTCTAGTCAGGCCCTCAATGAACTGGATGATGCTCACCACATTGAGGAGGGCAATCTACTTTCCGGAGTCCATGATTCAAATGCTGATCTCATCCAGAAAACCTTCACAGACACATTCAGAAATAACATTTTATCTGGGCACTGCATAAAGCCATCTAGTTGAAATGTAAAATTAACTATTGGAGGAATGTTTAAAAAGACCACAATTCCTAAATATTTTTCTCTTAACTAGCAGTGTTATCTGATAAAGTCATTAAGTGGTTAACAATTAGATTTTTTACTCCTTGTAAGTATGACTATATCATTAAAGGATGTTTAGAGTCATTATATTTTAAACCAATGGAATGGTTTTCTCATGGTCAGTGCTGGGGCAGGCAGGTATATGGGGAAGAGGCAGGTGGCTGGAGAAGCAGGTGGATTGGGCTTCCCACCACTGGGCTTCATCTGGAGTTACTCTACACAATTCACCTCCCTCTCCAGGGGTCCCAGTTAGATTTCTTCTCTGAAGATTTCTACCCTACAGCTAACTTTTCCAAGCAGCTCAAGTGTCCTAGCTCTCCCCACTTTCCTGGACTCACTTCAGACCAGCTCACCTCATTCGTGTGATGGTGCAGGAATCCCTGCTCTGGACTGCATAAATGGCCCATGAGTATCTCAGATGGTCATTAAATGACTTCATGGAGCACACAGCCCCCATTTCCCCAGCTGTCTCTGTTTCTCAGGAAAGTGACTGGTTAGTTAAGGACCAGAACTATTCAGAGAGACGGGAATGAATTCCGCTTCTGATAGTGGTTATGCAAGGTTTCCAGGGTACTTTGCAAATTATCTTCATATCTACCACTCTGCCTAAGAAAGTTTATGGGAGGCAGTTTTTGGAGTACAGAAAAAATCTGAGAGTGGTGACTCAATAGTCACTGTCACCAGTTCCTGAACCCTATTCCTTCCTAGAAGGAGTACAGTGTGGCACGGGCATTTCCCTTTCTTTAACAACTTATGCCAGTAAAAAGCAGGCCAGCAAATTACATGGAGATAGCATGAGGTCATTTGGAGGGTAGTAGGAAGTACCCCAGTCCTACCAAGAATGCTTCTAAAAATGCTGTGGAGAGAGCCTGTGAACCAGTGACTCTTTCTCGGTCAGTCACCCTTTAAAGGACATTAAGAATTCAGAGTCAGTTCAGCACAGGCCCGAGGAAGGGAGGGGTCCCCACATATTGTGTCTGGGGTCTGGAAGGATGGAGGAGCATTAGTGGAATTGACAGCAGTTTGGAGAGGAAGTCCTCAGATGGCAAAGACCCTCAGATGTCTCTCCACTTGCTGAAGCAAGTCTGAAATCCTGGAGGAGGCGCCCATGTGAGAAAGCTGGTGAGGGCCTTGCAGTGGGCACTCCCAGCGCCACACTCAGGATAAAGGGCAGCAGGCACTGCCAGTGGGATCTTCAGCTCCCTTCCCTAGGCCTGATCACTCAGCCCATCCATCTGTCCAGGGAGCTGATGGCAGGCATGAACACTGAGCATAAAGCCTGGGTAGAGCCCAGGCTTGAATCTGGGCAAGAGCCACTTTAAAGCCCAGTTTTCTCTCCACTCTCCCCTCAACCCTGGCAGCCACAGCCCCACAACAGGGCTATCTGGTTGACTAGTCTGCTCAGCCTCCATATCAGCCATCTGCCCTGTAAGCTTCCTCATCTCACCCAGCAGGGTGGACCCCAGGGTGTTTTTTCCCAGTGCTTTCCCCAGGTCAGTTTTAGACTCTTCAATCAGGTCTCTTAGGAGAGGTTTCAGAGTTTGGGGGAATTCTGTATTTTCATTTTGGTCTTGCAGGGGTTTTTTTGTTTTTTTGTTTTTTGTTTGTTTGTTTGTTTTAACTTATCCAGATAAATGTGCTCATCATGAACTCCATGTGGCCAGGTGATCTGGCCTTAGCAGCCCTTCTCTGTGGGGTCAGCTCATGCTATAAGGGAAATCTGGTCAGAGGCTGTAATGATGATGACCATTGGCTGGGAAGTCAAGACGCTCAGGAACTGTCGGGCAGGCGACTTTGGCACCCCTAGCCATAGTGTCAAGAGAGAGAGTGGCAAGTCTTAGGGACACATTTAACAGTTTAAGAGGTAGGAGATGGCTTCGTTGCATAACCCACATGAGGTTGTTTGGGGAAGGCCATTTTCCACAGAAATACAGTCCTCTACACTCTCAGGGTGGGGCTCTGCGTTGCCAATGGGAAGGAAGTGCTGTTGAGCCACAGATACAGGAGGCTAGGGTGGAAATAGCGCTCCCCAGGATTCTCCTACTGTCCACACTGTGGCCTGTGCCAGAAGGAGTGTTTCATGGATAATGAACCGTTGGCCAACACGAGCCTGAAGACTGGCTGGCCAACATTCTTGCTTAGTATACTGCAAGTGGTATGGTGAATGGACAGAGGACAGACTCTGGAGTCAGATAATTCAGGGTTTGAATCCAATTCTTGCATTTTTTTTTTTTTTGGCTCTGAGCCATTGAGCAAGTTATTTAGCAGCACTGTACTCCAATGTGTAAAATGGGGATAACTATTCCCGCTTCTTACTGCTACAAAGACTAAATAAATGACACATGTGGAAACCTCAGGCATCCGGGTAGTTCAATTAGCAATATTTCCTTCCTCCTTACCCTCTTGAGTATTCGTGGTGATAAATACTCACCAGGAAAAAGGAAAGAGTTCTTGACCAGAGTCAGGATTCCCAAGTTTGGTCCAGACTGTGCCTTACAAATGCCACCAGCTCCTTCAAAGGGCTGTTAGGAGGATCAAATAAGGTTGTGAATGTGAAGGCTTTTGAAAATGGCTTTATAACAAGGCACTATCATCTGTGGTCTGTTGACATCTGCTCTTAATAGCTGAAGGAAGCAGCTTGGTATATCAGATGTACTAACTGCAGATCTCTGGTTAGTTAACATCGCCTCTCAGGTCCTGTATTAGTTTCCTGTGGCTATTGTAACCAATTACCACAAACCTGTTGATTTAAAATAACAGAAATTCATGCTCCCACCATTCTGGAGGCCCAAGGTCTGAAATTAAGATATTGGCAGGGCCAGGCTCCTTCTGAAAGCTCTAGGGGGAGAACCTTTCTGTGCCTCTGCCAGCATCTGGTGGTCTCTGGTGCTCCTTGGATTGTAGCTGCACAGCTCTAGTTTCTGCTCTGTCTTTTCACATGGCCATTTTCTTTGTGTCTCTGTGTGTCCTTTTACTATTTCTTATAAAGATGCACTACTCTCATTGGATTTGGGGATCACCCTAATTCACCCAAATAATCTCATCTCAATCCTTACCTTAATTATATGTGAAAGAGTCCTATTCCAAATAAGGCCACATTCTGATGTTCCAGGCGAAGAAGAATTTGGGGGCAGGGAGGACTCTATAGAATCCACTCTAGAACCTGAGAACCTTCATCTAAACCATTTCTGACCCTCATTCAATGTATGTTTTTACTGGATTCTAGATAGCACCAAACAGGAAAACTCTTCAGATAGTGCCTAACATTAGCTCAGTGTATCTGTGCACAAGGGATCCAGATCAGAGTGGAGATGCCTCATGGTGAGGCTGGAGAAGGGCTACTTCTGGAAATGAGAGGAAGGGCAAAGTAAACAAGAGAATAAGTGGCTGTCTTATTCTTGAGAGAGAACGGGTTGACATGAATAGATAGAGCACACATTCCAGGAGCTGTGTGGCTTGAGGAGAGACCAGTCTCGAAATCAGACCTGGATCATTGGTTTCCCAATATCCCAACGATCCCAATTTCCTCACACCGTTTAGTTATTTCGACTGATATTTTATAAATATGTAGACAGTATGCCATTCACTCCACCATTTGGATTCTTAGTTATTGTAGCAGTGGTGTGTTGGTAAATGATTAACAACCAGATCTCTGAAAAAGAATGTATGCATATATGTAAATGAGTGTTATAAATGTTGCTTATATGAAAATGTATAACACACAATTTATAAAATACAATGTATATTTTAATAAAATGTACAATGCCTTTTATTGTAAATTCCATGTAGTCATAGATTCTCACAGGCTGCTTGCT
Organism: Cheracebus regulus; assembly: GCA_963574635.1. NCBI lineage: Eukaryota > Metazoa > Chordata > Mammalia > Primates > Pitheciidae > Cheracebus > Cheracebus regulus. The sequence goes on along the minus strand of CAUYQU010023576.1, from coordinate 11,788 downwards.
TTCATATTGGCCTAATTCATATCCACAGCCAAATTATGGTTACAATTGATGAAAGAATGTAGTTCCAACATGAATGTTGGTTACTGTCTTTTTTCAAGTTAAAGAATTGTGAAACAACAAAGCATATGCTGGAACATCACTTGCTCATCAGTGACACTAGTGACTTTTTTGCTGAATCAAATGATCTTTTTTGAATATTGGAAAAATGTTTCCTCAGTTTTTTATGCTATTCCCTATGTAAGGGCCACAGTCATGGCACACATCTAAGTCTACTTAGCATCATTATGTTTTCTCTATTACTTTCTTATGTCCAACAAAACAATAAAGTTCTGATTCATAGTGCTTGCTGATTTCCATGGTATAAACTCTCACCATGGCCAGTTTCAAGCTCCCAATATTACACCATTGAATGCAGAGTGAGAAAGAGAGGTCCAGAAGCACCCATAATCCAGTAATTTTTTCCACTGTAGGGATATAAAAGATGTCGATTACCTCAAGAACACAGATATCAGTAATGTCATAAAATAATTAGGAAGTAATGAGCTTTGAGAATTTATTTCCTCTGTTTTTAATATAATTTATTTAATTACAAAGTTTTCTTAAAGGCAGGGTTTTGCTCTGTTGCCCAGGCTGGAATGCAGTGGCTATTCACAGGTGTATTAGACCACTCTCACACTGCTATAAAAATACTACCCAAGACTGGGTAATTTATAGAGGAAAATGTTTAATTGACTCACAGTTTCCCACTGCCAAGGAAGCCTCAGGAAACTTACGATCATGGTGGAAGGCAAAGGGGAAGCAAAGATCTTCTTCACATTACAGTAGGAGAGAGATGTGCAGGCAAGAGCATAAAATACTGCCTTATAAAACCATCAGATCTTGTGAGAACTCACTCACTATCATAAGAACAGCGTGGAGGGGAAGCCGCCCCCGTGATCCAATCACCTGCCACTTGGTCCCTTTCTCGACACTTGGAAATTATGGGGATTACAATTTGAGATAAGATTTGGATGGGGACACAAGGCCAAGCCACATCAATATGCATGATCATGATAGTCTGTTCTCACACTGCTATAAAGACACAACAGCCTCAAATTCTTGGGCTCAAGGGTTTCTCATGCTTCAGCTTCCCAAGTAGATGCAACTACAGGCATGTACCACCATGCCTAGCTTAATTGTGTTTATATAGTTTAATTTTATATGTTTAATAATGGCCATGTTCATCAAGCACCTCACAATATTCCTGAATATTCTATTTTTTATTTTTATTGAAAAAATTTTTTTGTAGGCATGATGTCTTGCTATATTGCCCAGCCTATTTTCAAACTCTTTGTCTCAAAGGTTCCTCCCACCTAGGCCTCCAAAAGTGGTGGGGTTATAGGCATGCCACTGTGCCCATCCAGATTCTTGAAAATTTAACAATTTTATGAGTTTGTACATGCTGGTTTGAGTACACACCACCACCGGGAAGAGTTGTGAGGAGGACAGTTGAGTTCTGGGGAAAGGAAGGAAGAAAACAGTGAGGATAAAGAGCAAGTTCACATTATCTCACCTACTTTCATTACCTGAATCCATGGGAGGCCCATCAGAGAGTGCCTGTAACCTGTTACAATGGACTCTAAAAACTTCCCTACCCCTTCAATTCTCCCTGTGAGCACTGGTTACACTTCCAGTGTCCCATTCGTATAGCTTAACTCATGAAAGAGGACAGGCTCTTCCTTCTGCCAGTACTAGTGCCTTCTCCTCATGAAAAGTTAGACACAAACTCCAAAATAAAGGCAACTCCCAGAACACAACACATCCCCAGTTAAATTAAAATGGCTTTTATCTAAAAGACAGGCAATAACAAATGTTGACAAGGATGTGGAGTAAAGGGAATCCCTGAACACTGTTGGTGGGAATATAAGTTAGTATAACCACTGTGGAGAACGGTTTGGAGGTGCCTCAAAAAACTAAAAATAGAGCTACCATATGACTCACAATCTCACTGATAGGTATATACCTAAAAGAAAAGAAATCAGTATAGAGAAGAGATGTCTGCATTCCCATGTTTATTACAGTGCTAGTCACAATAGCCAAGATTGGAAGCAAACTAAGTGTCTATCACAGGTGAGTGGATAAAGAAAATGTACATATACACCGTGGAGTACTATTCAGCTACAAAAGAATGAGATCATGTCATCTGCAAAAATGTGGATGGAACTGAAGGATTATGGTAAGTGAAATAAGCCAGGCACAGACAGATAAACTACATGTTCTCACTTAGCTAAAAACTAAAACGATTCAACTCACGGGCATAGAGAGTAGAGGGATGGTTACCAGAGGCTGAAGGGTAGTGGGGGTTGGGGAAGAAGTGGGCATGGCTAATGGCTACGAAAAACAGAAAGAATACATAAGAACTAGTAATTGATAACACAACAGTGTGACTATAGTCAATAATAATTTAATTGCACATTTAAAAATAATTAAAAATATAATTGCATTGTTTGTGACACAAAGGATAAATGTTTGAGGTGATGGATACCCCGTTTACCCTGTGTGATTATTACACATTGCATGCCTCTATCAACATGTCTTATATACTCCGTACATATGTATACCTACTATGTGCCCACAAAAGTTAAAAATTAGAAAAAAAAAAACCATAACAAGGAGACTGAACTGGAGGGATGGAGCTCTGGGAGAAGATTTGTCCTACATCCCTGCCCTGGGAGGGAATCCACATACATAGAAGACGACAAACCCGGAGCATGGGCCACTATATTATATCACATTGCACTCACCGGGGTCACAGGGTTTCTTCCAAGTGACCTGCACTTGCCCATCCCATCCCTCTGTGACAGTGACACCAGCACCAGACTGCACGTTGAAGTGTTATCTGAAATTATGAAATAAAACAGAAGTAAGAGGACTATGAGCTCATCACAATGCGGTCATCTAAGTTTAGCTGTGAACTGCCCAGTCTGAGGAGTGGTCCAACGAAACATCTTTTCTTTGCAATCCAAGAAGACTTACAGAAGAGAACTGCTCAGAGAGTCTGTGACATCCGGTTCCTGGAGACAGCTAAGGAAAGGAGGGGTGCCTGCTTCTGCTCAAAGCCAGGGTTTGGCCGACGTGACTACACAGCTCCTTTCCCGGCTCCCGTAGGCTAAGTGCTTGGCTTCTTAAGAAGCATGCTTCTTGAGAACAAAAATAGTGATTTAAAGCCTCATGGGAGATGAGCAATCCTCAAGACAAACAGAAAAAGTCCCAGTGATACAGGAAGCGGTTCAGGAACCTCTGGTTCCTGATACATAAATTAGACAGCAGAGGCGCACTGCATGACACAAAGCCCGCTTCTGCCTGGCGTCTGTCAGCAGCTGTCAGGCTCTGGCCAGGACCCCTTTTTTCTCCTCACTGGCTGATGGATACCAAGGGACTCTTCTCCTTGACCTTCGTGCTATTTCTCTCCCTGGCTTTTGAGCCAAGCTACGGAACAGGTGAGTGTTCACCTGCCTGAGGTTTTGAGTCCTGTGTTAGTTGCCAGGAATCAGCGTATCTTTGTGGATGGAGAGAAGGTGCGGGGCTGGGGATTGTGCTTGCTCACCTCTACTTTCGGGATTGGCTCTGAGTTTCAATTGCCTCTTTCAAAGAGGAAGGAACATTATAAGTTCCCGGGCCCTTGGGTTTCCAAGGCTCAGCCTCACCGGTTTCCAAAGAAATGAGGAGCTCTAAGCCAAAGGCTCCAGTCACTTTTCTGAGCAGTTTCAGGGTGACGGGCTCTGGTAGAAGTCCTGGCTGAGTGGTTGGTTTTGCATGGGCATCCTTCTGGCAAAGACCCAGACTAGAGAGACTGAGCTGGATGCACTGAGCTCTGGGAGATGATTTGCCCTAGATCTCTGACCTAGGAGGAAATCTGTGCACATGCAGGCCGACAAAGCAGCAGCATGGGTCAACAGAAAGCTTTGGCTAGAGTGGGAAGAGACAGTAGAAGTGAAAACTCTAAGTCGTTGGCTGAGAACAGGCAGTGGCCACAGTGTGGTCATACTCATGACTACTTTCTTGGAAGAGAAGGTCCAAGACAGTAAGTGGGGAGAAGTTGGGATTTCTGGAGCCTAGGGCTGGTTACAGTATGTGGGAAATGCAAATTGGGAACCCTCAGAGAGTAGCTCCAACCAGAAGGCCAGGCGAGAGCTACTTCTGGATCTGGGCTCTGCTCCTGTCTTTCCGGCTGTCTTCTTCCCAAGGCAGACTATTGCTTTCTGTTTAGAAGTATCAGGGCTATGACAAAAGGTATTTGAGAAGGAAAAAGCCAAGCAAGAAGTAGACTGTGTGCTGTCTGTGTGAGTGGGGTGAGAGTCTCCTTCTGTTTGTTTGTTTAGACTGTGGGAGATAGTCTGGAGTAGAAGAGATGGCATTACGGACAGGGGGGAAATCCTGAGGCCCAGGGTGTTTTAAGCTTGGGATTTTCATGACCACAAATCCAATATAGACTTTTCCAGGAAAAGCTCTGAGATATGCCAGGGATGTGTCTTTTACCAGACAGCCAAATGAACAGGACTTGCTCAGCCCACTTTCTTCTGGAATCTGCAGACCTATAACTTGTACCTTCCAAGGTCTAGGAGAGGAAGAACTGGGCTCAGGGCTCAGAAACCAAATCCAGCCACTTTAAGTGGTCACAGGGAAAGCCAAGTCTCCCTTGTTGCATCCAGGCTGTGACTGCACCATTTTGGGGCACTTCTTGGTGACTGCTAGCCTCTCGGACCACCTTGCCCATAGCATCTTAGGCAGTGCTGACCGATAGCTACTCCTATGGAAGCTTTGGAGGTCGCTGGTCAGCGAGAAGCAGCCCAGCCCACAAGGCAAATCTATTCAGTCGGAGGTGGCTCACTTCATCGCACGTTTTCTTCTCTGAAATAGTCACTCATTTTTTTCAGTGTTTTTATTTTTAAATACCCATCCTCTTGTGAAACCCCAATAAAACCCAGACAGAAATGCTTTGTAAGTGGGGAAGGTTAGTCATGACAGATTTGCCCAAGCAAGAAGCTTGATTCTTGTAAAACTGGCACGCACTTCCATTCTCATTTCCACGCAGCTCGACTTCTAATTCCCAGTCAGAATTGTAAAAATCGAAAAGTCCACATGTTCATTTCCTAAGTAAAGGGAATTTTTCATTTTCCCCAATGAGATTTTTTTCAATAGACTTTATTTTTTAGAGCAGTTTTAGGTTCACAGAAAAATTGGGCAGAAAGAACAGAGATTTCCCATAAACCCTCTGCCCCATGCATTCATAGCCCTCCCCTTTATCAATATATCCCATCAGGGTGGTACATTTGTTATAACTGATGATCTTACCTCAGTGAGTTTTTTTATTCCTCCATGCAGGTCCTCTGCACCTCCTTCACACACTTTGAGGGGAAGGTGAGGCACAAGTGCGTGGGTTCTAGACTTGGCCTAACCTTGTGTGTTTAGTGGCCCATTCTATCCCCAGATGTCAATCTAGGCACTTCTATTTCTCAAAAACTTTAATATTGTGATGCTATCACCTTCACTGTCTCCAGCACTGGACTGGAAATCAGAGTATCAGGGCTAATTGGTTTTATCCATAGATTGATTTTGAATGATCCCATTCAGCAACTATGAAGGACACATGATGTGGCAGCCACTGTGCAAGGGTGCAAGGTGCGAGGAAAACAAAATGAACCACAGCCACTGCCCAGCACCTGACACTGTGTCTGTACCGAGAGCCTGTCCACAGATGTTTGTTGTGGGAATAATATTAGTATATATTGCATACTTGTTCTATACCAGGCACTGTTCTAAATGCTTTCTGTGCATCAGTCATTTCATTTTCACACCAACTCTATATGATACGTATGTATTATTGATACCATTACAACTTTATAAATGAGGAAAGGGGCACAGAGTAGTTTAGCCATTTTTCTGTGCTCACATAGTTGTTTGACTCCAGAGGCTTCAGTGAGTGAAACTGGACAAGCCTATGTTTGGGAAGCAGGGTTGGGGGAATGCTAAAATTTGTATCCAGGTCCCATGGTGAAGATTAGCATGTGCGATCTATAATTGAAGCACATGAGTTGAATTGAATTGAAATAAATTGAAATATAGAAAATTTCAAAAGGTGAGAGACTGACAAAAATCACAGAAGCATGTAGGGGGCATTTAAGAAGTATTTTACCTGGAATTTGGAAAATGAAAACTTTTTTTCATCACACCAATGTTTATTTAAATTTTGCTAACTAGCTTGTTTATTGATTATAACATCCATAAAACATGTCATGTCTATGAAACTTCAACAGTACAAAAGAGTATTTAGAGAAGACTAATCTCCCATTCGTACCTCATACTGGAGGCAAGCACTGTGGCCAGTTTCTTGTGTGTCTTTCCAAATGCATAGGTCTTCGTGTTTGATAGATCAGTAGGGTGACTATAGTTAACAATCATCTGTTGTACATACCAACATAGTTGAAAGAGAATAATTCACATGTTCTTAGCATAAAGAAAAGAGAAATACTCAAGGTGATACACATCCCAATTACCCTGATTTGATCTTTACACATCATATGGGTGTATCACAGCACATGTACCCTGAAAATACGTACATCTATTATGTATCAATTTTTTTTAACACAGCAGAGAAGAAATCAAGACTTAAAGATAAAGAGGATGGGGAAATAAAACTTATTGGGAACTTTCAGTGTCCTGGTGAAGAATACCAGCTTCCTGACGCTTTTTTCATACCATGATAATTAAACCTGTAGTCATTTGTATAAGTAATTGCTCGGATCCAAACGAATAATAAAACTTTTTCCAAGAGGACCAAATGGTTACAGCCTGAACAAGGTCCCTAGATTAAGTGCCCAAGGTGCCAGGAAGCCTGGAGTCGCTATCTTCCTAAGCAGGACAGCATAAACTTCTGCCATCATTATGCAACATATGATGCAAGAAGGAATGAGCCCCAGAACCTGGAGATGAGTCCCAAGACTTGCCGTAAAAGCCAAAACATGTAAGGGACTGTCTGGCTCCTGGGGAGATTTATTTACCCACCGAAGTGTTGGAGTAAGGAGCAGACCTTTAAGAAAGAGAGTGGGGATAGCTGCCTCTTTTCCCTTTATAGGTAGGGAAAATAATTTGTGCTTGTTTCTTACCTATGGACACTCCAAGGTTACTCACATAGAACAATTGACCTTGGTTTTATCACATCATCCTAGGGGGAAGGGAGGCCAAATCATTTACTATTTACTGTGAGTCATTTAATAAGAAAATTGACTCTAATCCAGAATATTTCATGTGCAGATTTGGGATAAAATCAATAAACATGAATATTATAAATTTAGCCCCAAATAAATAGGTAGGATAGGTTGGATTTTTATGGAACTTGAGGAGTATTCTCGATAGAGGCACAAACGCAGAGGTAAAGTGTTCCAAGTGTTCAGGGGGAATGGCAAGTGGTCCGTTGTGCCTGAAATCTCAGGTTCATATTTAAGGCACTTCCATGTCCTTAGCTGGTAAGTGGGGAAAAGAGTGCCCACACTTTCCTCCATAATATACCTCTTAGGGATGTTCTAAAGGCAAATCAGAATACATTCTGATTTTGGAGGGAGAAGAACTTGGACTCTGTGTTGTCATTTGCTCATTCATTCATTCATCCCATTCCGTTTTATTAATTCATTTGGACAACAAGAATTTACTGAGCTCCTACTATGTCCAGGTGGGTGTTAGGGATACTGCAGTGAATAAAATAGACACAGTCCCTACTGTTGGAAGCTTATAAGAGTAACGGATTAGAGGCATTGAACCAGAGTTGAACATGTGATGAGTGATATGAAGGAGTGCATTCGTTGTCCATTGGAAGCCTGTGGCAGGAAAATCCAACCTAAGCCAGGAGTCAGGAAAGTCTTCCTTATGAGAGAGATGTCAAAATGGAGACCAGCAAGATGGAAGTTGTTAGCTAGGCAAATAAAGGGTGGTAATAGAGTCTAAGGCTAGGGAAGGTACATGCTAATAGTCTAGGATAGAAAGACCCAGCAGTGTCAAAGAATAAAAACAGGACTTTGACTGATGGGGATACAGTTTAAAAAGCAAACCCAGACAAGTTGTCTTTTCTTTCTGAGCCTAAATTTACCAAAAGAACTGTGGGGCCCATGAGTTCTGTTCCTTCTCTACCTGAAAGAATGCTGTAACAAGGTGCTAAAAGCACATATGAAAGTATCAGGGCTAGGCAAAAAATATAATACAACAAAATAAAAAGGGTTACCATTAGGTAGAAGCCCATCTTGTGAAAGGGTTGGCTAAATCCTACTATTAATAATTTTTGGCCAAATTCCATAGGCCCATGTGAATCACTCACTTTTTGAAGTAGAATTACCCATGAAGGAAAGTGAGTTGGTGTTAACAGCTACAATTGTTTCCTCCCAGACTCTCTTAGTAAACAAGGGCTGACTGAATCACAGACACACTGGAAAACACTCATCAGGCAGCAGGATGTTTCAGGAGCAGGGACACCACTTGAGGGGTTTTATGAACCACTTTAAAGCCCTCACTTATTTTTCCACGTATGCTTAGGTGAGGGTGATCTCAAGTACTCCCTCCAGACCCCGACACTCACACACTCAGGCATTGCGTCATCATTCTTGATGTGGGTTGTGGGGTGTAAGGGTCTCTTCCTGATGAATTTTTGGTTTCACTCCTCATGACTGAGTGTGCATAAACCACTCAGCCTCTCTCATCTGCCTCTCCCTTTTTCTGTTTCTCCTTCTATTTTCTTTGATTTTTTTGGTTATTCCCTACCTCTCTTTTATCTCTTTCTCCTCTCCTCACCAACTCCAAGTTCTGAAAGCAATCAGGGTGCAAAGAGTCCGTAGGGTTAGGTGGGAAAGGGTGCATGGGACCCATTGTGGAGGGTGGTGGTGTTGGGTTACGGTCTGAAAATGGGAATTTTTGTTCTTTTTTTTCCTCCTTATCAAAGTTAGCCTTAAAAATCAACACTATGCTAGCAATGCTTAATCTTGTTTTGAATCTCAGATCTCTTTAAGAGATGGCATTTATGGATGCACTCCCAGAAAAATACACATATGCTCATCTACACAACTTTTTATACAGAAGTTTGGAAATTCATACTTGCACATATGGCTCTAACTTTTTTCTCATTTCTTTATACATAGAATTTTAGGTTCAGGATTCAAGAAGATACTGTCTTAGGTACTATGCCTACACTTCAGGTATGTGGCCACCAAAGGGGTCACATTATCTAGACATTCAGACATCCGGAAGTGTGGCTGGAAGAAAATCCAACATGCTTCCCCATTTATTAATGTAAAAACAACCAGCACCACAATAACTATAATGTTCCTCATCTCATCAAGCAGCATTGGAGAGCACTCTAAGGTTAATATATTAGCAATATTTTAAAAAACAAATGCGTAATTGTCTTTCTCACTTTTCCTTAACAATTATGAATTTCAACCTCTCTAATCCTGATTTTAGCCCAGATAGACTGCTTTTTCTTCTTCCTCAATCACTGAATCTTCAATCTACCGTTAGCTGAGCTCTTTACTGAACAATGTTGGGATTTCAGGGTATTTTGGTAATGAGAATATTTTGGCCAATGTGTCCAATTTTCCAACAGCTCATCTTAGCCACAAGTCAGTTGTGAAAGAGTCTCTTCTAGGTAGCTGCATTACTTAAGCTGATGGTTCTATTTTACTCTTCTGACTTTCTTATCAACTAGTACAATCTATGCTCTCTTTGAGTCATGGGCTCCTTCTTTTATGAACACTAGCTTATGGTTAAGTTCAGTTATATATATATATACACACACACACACATATACACACACACACATATATATATATATATATATATATGTTAGACAAAGCTAAATAAGAGGGTTTGGTAAGGTAATATGGTTTTCAGCATTCATAAATTGAACAGATGTTTATTAAACGCCTCCTATGTGCCAAGCACATAGCACCTGTTGGTAGGTCCTGGGGTCAAAATAGTGAACAAAATGAAGTTCTTCCTCTTGAAGCATTTGCAATTCTAGTGGGAGAGACAAAAATAAAACAAACAAATATATAATATAAGGCAGTGGTAGTGCAGGAATAAACAGAAAGCTATTTTAGATAGATGGTCAGAGGAAGCCTCTCAGAGGAGATACTATTTTGAGCAGATACATAAAATAAAGTGAAAGAATGAGCTATTGGCCTGGTGCGGTGGCTCACACCTATAATTCCAGCACTTTGGGAGCCCAAGGCCGGTGGATCACGAGGTCAGGTGTTCAAGACCAGTCTGGCCAAGGTGGTGAAACCCCCTCTCTACTAAAAATACAAAAATTAACCAGGTGTGATAGCAGGCGCCTGTAATCCAGCTACTCAGGAGGCTGAGGCAGGAGAATTGCTTGAACTCGGGAGGCGGAGATTGCAGTGAGCTGAGATCGTGCCACTGCACATTCCAGCCTGGGCAACAGAGTGAGACTGTGTCTCAAAAAAGAGAGAGAGAGAGAGAGAGAGAGAGAGAAGAGATTATCCAGAGAGAGGAACAGCAAAACAAAAAGCTCTGAGATAGGAATGTTCTTGGTGGGTTTAAGAAACAGCCAGGATCCTGGGTGGCCATAGCGCAGTGAGCAAAAAGGAAGTCAGGAAGTGGAGTTGGAACAGTGCCAGGGACTGGGTCTACAGGGCCTTTGAAGCCATATCAGTAATGTACTATGGTTTTATTCTATCAGTGCCAGAAAGCCATAGAAATGTAAAAGCAGGAGAGAGACAGAATAGGACATGGTTTTAAAAGATGATTCATCTTACAAATGCAGGGAGATCAGCTGGAAGAAGACGGCAGTACTCAGGCCCGGGATGATGGTGGTGGAAATGCAGGAGGTGTGAAGTGCTCAGATACCAGACATATTTTGAAGTCAGAGCCAGGAGGATTTGCTGTTAAAATGAGTGTGGAGCATGCGAGAAAGAAAGGAGTCAAGGATGTTTCCAGTGTTTTGTCCTGAGAAACTGGCTGAATTACAATGTTTACAGAAGGCGTTTTGGAACCAAGAGTTTGTTTGCTAAGTTGGAAATGCCCTTTGGACCTCCAAATCCTGTCTTGTGTGGGCAGTTGGGAGTACAGTGAGGGTTTGGCTGGGAGATATAACTCGGTAGCATCCCAGAAATATGTCAGATTGTGAAACTGGGTGAGAAACTGGATGAGTGTGGATGAGGACGAGAACTCTGAGTAATACAATACTCCAGTATTTAGAGGTCCGGAAGAGCAGAAGGTTCCTGCTCAGAAGACTGAGCAGAGGCAGCCTATGGGATAGGAGAAAAACCGGGAGAATATGGTGTTTCCTGAGCCAAATAAAGACAGCGTTTCAAGAAGGAATGGATGAACTATGTCAAGTACCCCTGAGAAAGCAAGTAAGATAAGAACTTTGACTTGGCTTAGTGGAGTAGACAGTGACCTTGACAAAGGTGGATCCAGTGAGCAGTAGGGAGGAACACCTGCTTCTTTTTCTTTATTTTATTTTATTTTATTTTTATTTTTAGAATAAAAGAATGAAAGAGAAAGAAAGAGGAAGAGATTTTAGAAAAAGAGAGAAAAGGAGAAAGAAAGAAACAGCAAAAGAAAGAAAAAAAAAGCATGAAAGAGAGAAAGAAAGAGGAAGAGAAAGAGGGAGAGAGAATGGGATTCTTGTTTTATTGCCCAGGCTAGAATACAGTCTAAAAATGGGTATTAAAAACCTCTTTTATGCCAATAATTGTGTTTAACAATGAAGACAGGAAGGAATAGGGGATGAAAATAACAA
>CAUYQU010023575.1:0-30265 GCA_963574635.1 Cheracebus regulus | reverse complement strand
CTGGCAGTAATATGGCTTTTGGCTTTGAGTGAGTAAAGGCCAGGGATACTTTTAATTGTGGTACAATTTCACCATGCTAAAAAAAAAAAAAAAAAAAAAAAAAAAGCCATTCAGCACTTGTAATGCCAGCTATTCAGGAGGCACTTGAACCAGCCTCAAAGGTTGCAGTGAGCCTAGATTGTGCTGTTGCACTCCAACTTGGGCAACAGAGCAAGATACCATCTCAAAAAAAAAAAATGTTGAAGTTGAGAAAACCTGAAATACCATGATTCCAGCTAAGACCTCAGCAAGACGCACACAGCACGTAGTAAAGACTCAATAAACACCACTGACCTCACTGAGGTTCTCTCTGACCCCTATGTCATAAGCGGGGTGGCTTCACTCAGGGTGTGGTTCTCAGTCTGTACTTCTGGCACCGGAAAGCCCCATCTGGACACCCTAGGATGCAGAATCAATTGTAACTTCCAGATACGGAGCGCTCTCTATTCCAGACCCTGTGCTGACAGCTTTGCAACAAGCTTTCTTTCCTGGGACTCCCCAACAATGGTGAGTGCTATTATTAGTGCCATTTTAGAGGAGGAAACTGAGGTTCAGGGAGGATCACAAGTCATCAAGCTAGTACTGTGCTTAAACTTAGATCTAGCTGCTCTTAAGGTGCAGAAGTGTGTATATAAATGGTTACCATTTTTGAAGAAATAGTGGGAAGAGGGTGTGCTTGTTTATGTATAAAATGTCACTAGTTTGAACACAATAAACTGGCAAAGATGGTTGTCTCTGGGGAGAGTTGGGGACTTGGGAACAGGAGCTCAAGAACAACTTTTCTCTGTTGTGTTTGGAACCAGGTGAATGTATTATGTATTCAAAATGTAAGTAGAAATGCAGTTAAAGACTGTGCTCCTAGCCTGAGTTGCCTGGGTGTGAGAGTACCTGGGGTGCTTGTTAAAAACAGATTCCAAAGCCACACCCAGACCTACTTGAATCAGAATCCTCCACGAGCTTCGAAACCTGCATTTCATAAGCCAGGCTGATGAGTCTTGAATCCAGGCCAGTTTAGGAAAAAGAACGCAAGACAACAGGATCCTAAGCCAGAAATGATTCCAGCTGGATCCCGCATCTTTGCAGAAGTAGGGAGGTGGCTCTCTTAGAGGAATACATAAAAAATGTCCAGGAAGGCCGGGCGCAGGGGCTCACGCCTGTAATCCCAGCAATTTGGGAGGCCAAGGTGGGGGGATCACCTGAGATCAGGAGTTGGAAACCAGCCTGGCCAACACAGTGAAAGCCCATCTCTACTAAAAATACAAAAATTGGCCAGGCGTGGTGGCTCACACCTGTAGTCCCAGCTACTCGGGAGTCTGAGGTAGGAGAATCACTTGAACCGGGGAGGTGGAGGTTGCAGTGAGCCAAGATCACACCACTGCACTCCAGCCTGGGCGACAGAGGGAGACTTGGTCTCAAAAAAAAGATGTCCAGGACTTCTCTGGGGAGCAGTGGGGGTTCACACAGGGTCCCTGCCCTGTCCTACTCTGTACCCTTCAGAAGTGAGGATTAGGCCTAGCACAGTGGCTCACGCCTGCAGTCCCAGTATTTGGTAGGCCGAAGCAGGTGGATCCCTTGAGGCCAGGAGTTCAAGACTAGCCTGACCAACATGGTAAAACCCCTATCTCTACCAAAAAGTACAAAAATTAGGCAGAGGCAGGAGAATCGCTTGAACCCGGGAGGCGGAGTTTGCAGTGAACCAAGACGGCACCATTGCACTCCAGCCTGGGTGAGAAGAGTGAAACTCGTCAAAAAAAAAAGTGTTTCAATTTTTCTTTTTTGAGGCAGGGTGTCTTGCCCAGGCTGGAGTCCAGCAATACAATCAAGGCTCAGTGCAGCCTCTACCTCCCAGGCTCAAGTGATCCTCCCGCCTCCACCTCCCGAGGAGCTGGGATTACAGGTGTATGCCACCACTTCCAGCTAATTTTTGTATTTTTTGTAGAGACAGGATTTCACTATGTTGCCCAAGCTGGTCTTGAACTTCTGGGTTCAAGTCATCCATCTGCCTCAACCTCCTAAAATGCTGGGATTACAGGCGTGAGCATAATCACTTAATATATTAGGTCTCTGAGACAGACACAAATCTCAAACTCAAAGACCTAATGAGGCCAAGGAATTCACATGAGTGAAGCTGGCCTGGTGTGAGACAAGAGGGAGTGGTGGGGACTGTGGAAAAAACAGTCCCTGGGGAAGAGGGTGGCTGCAGTACAGCTGCTGCTCATGGTAAGAGCACCTCTGTAGGAAGGTGGCCCCATGCAGCTGGGGCTTCCAACACTTTTTTTTTTCTTTTGAGACGGAATATGACTCTGTCGCTGGGAGAGCAGAGTGCAGTGGCGAGATCTTGGCTCACTGCAACCTCCGCCTCCTGGGTTCAAGGCAGGATTCTTCTGCCTTAACCTCCCAAGTAGCTGGGATTACAGGCGTGTGCCACCATGCCTAGCTAACTTTTGTATTTTTAGTGGAGACAGGGTTTCACCATATTGTCAAACTGGTCTCGAACTGCTGACCTCAGGTGATCCACCTGCCTCAGATCCCCATAATGCTGGGATTACAGGTGTGAGCCACCACTCCTGACCCCCCAGCATTTCAAGCAAAGCCAGAATCAGCCCAGGTAAGATCTTTGTGAGGGCCTGGGCTCTGAGCCAGACTATCCAGTTTCAAATCCTGGCAATTAACTTCCACAGGCATGAATTTTATCTTCTGCAAAATGGAGATAATAATAGTACCCACCATATAAGGGTACTGAGGGTTAAATGAGTTGAGGCACATTGCTTAGAATAGCAACTGCACATAATGATTTTGTGTGTGTGTGTGTGTGTGTGTGTGTGTGTGTGTGTGTGTGTGTGTGTGTGTGATAGAGTTTCGCTCTTGTCACCCAGGCTGGAGTGCAGTGGCGTAATCTCAGCTCACTGCAACCTCCGCCTCCCAGGTTCAAGTGATTCTCCTGACTCAGCCTCCCGAGTAGCTGGGATTACAGGCAAGCACCAACACACCTAGCCGATTTTATTTATTTATTTATTTAATATTTTGAGTCGCAGTCTCGCTGTGTCGCCCAGGCTGGAGTGCAGTGGCGTGATCTTGGCTCACTCCAACTGCTGCCTTCCAGGTTCAAGCAATTATCCTGCCTCAGCCTCTCGAGTAGATGGGATTACAGGCACGTGCCACGATGCCCGGCTAATCTTTTTTTATTTTTAGTAGTGATGGGGTTTCACTGTGTTAGCCAGGATGGTCTCAGTCTCCTGAACTTGTGATCCGCCTGCCTCGGCCTCCAAAAGTGCTGGGATTACAGGCTTGAGCCACAGCGTCCAGCCGTTTTTTAAAGATGTCTTCCTCTGTCACCCAGGTTGGAGTGCTGTGGCATGATCTCAGCTCACTGCAACCTCCACCTCCTGGGTTCAGTGATCCTCCTGCCTCAGCCTCCTGAGTAGCTTGGATTACAGGTGTGCGCCATCATGCCTGGCTAATTTTTGTATTTTTAGTAGAGATGGGGTTTTGCCATGTTGGCCAGGTTGGTCTTGAACTCCTGACCTCAAGTGATCTGCCCACCTCAGCCTCCCCAAGTACTGAGATTACTGGTGGGAGCCGCTGCACCCAGCCAATATTCTTATGTTGTTATTTTTGAGATAGAGTCCCATTCTGTCCCTCGGGCTGGAGTGCAATGGCATGATTACTGCTGAGTGAAGGCTTGACCTTCCAGGCTCATGCAGTCCTCCCACCTCAGCCTCTCGCAGTCCTCCCACCTCAGCCTCTCAACTAGCTAGGACCACTGGTGCACCACCATCATGCCCAGGTAATATTTGTGTTTTTCATAGAGACAGGGTCTCATCAAGGCGCCCAGGCTGGTCTTGAACACCTGGGCTCAAGCGAGCCTCCTATCTCAGCCTTCCTGTATGGTGATTACAGGTGTGAGTCACCATGCCCTGCTTATTTTATTATTTTAAATGAATCCTGATAAAAATCTCACTTAGATAATATTCCTGCCAAAATGCATAATCTAATAATAAGAAAACATCTGGGCCAGGCATGTGTGGCTCATGCCTATAACGAGGTGGGAGGATCGATCTCTTGAGCTGGGAGTTTGAGAGCAGCCTGGGCAACAATCAGTCCTTGTCTCTACAAAAGGTGAAAAAAACTTAGCTGAGAGAACATGGCAAAACCCTGTCTCTACAAAAAATATGAAAATTAGCTGTGCACAGTGGTGCGTGCCTGTAGTCCTAGCTTATTGGGAGGCTGAAGTGAGATGATTGCTTGAGCTCCAGAAGTCAAAGCTGTAGTGAGCTGTGATCATGTCACTGTACTCCAGTCTGTGTTACAGAGTAAGACCCTGTCTCTGTAATAATAATACTATTTTTTTTTTTTTTTTTTTTTAGAGACAGGATTTCACCATGTTGGCCAGGCTGGTCTCGAACTCCTGACCTCAAGCAATCCACTTGCTTCGGTCTCCCAAAGTGCTGGGATTACAGGCGTGAGCCACTGAGCCCAGCAATACTAATAAGTTTTAAAAAGAGAAAGCCTAACCTAGGCACTGTGTTTCACAAATGCAATCCTAGCACTTTGGGAGGTCAAGGTGGGAGTATCCCTTGAAGCCAGGAGTTCAAGACCAGCCTGGGCAAGAGAGAGACTCCGTTTCTACAAAAAATTCAAACATTATCTAGACATAGTGGCAGGTGCCTGTATTCCCAGCTACTAGCGAGGCTGAGGTGGAAGGATTGCTCGAGCCGAGGAGGTTGAAGCTGCACTCTAGCCCGGGTGACAAGAGCAAGTCCCTGTCTCAAACGCCAACAAATAAAAAAGGCTGAGGAATTGTGAAATTAAAGGAGACTAAGGCTGGGCGCAGTGGCTCAAGCCTGTAATCCCAGCACTTTGAGAAGCCGAGGTAAGTCAATCACCCAAGGTCAGGAATTCGAGACCAGCCTGGCCAACAGGGTGAGACGTCATCTCTACTAAAAATACAAAAGTTAGCCAGGTGTGATGGTGTCCGCCTGTAATCCCAGCTACTTGGGAGGTTGAGGCAGGAAAATCACTTGAACCTGGAGGCGGAGGTTGCAGTAAGCTGAGTATCAGGCCACCGCACTCCAGCCTGGGCAACAGAGCAAGACTCCCGCTCAAAAAATTAATAATAGACTGGGCGCAGTGGCTCATGCCTATAATCCCAGCACTTTGGGAGGCTGAGGTGGGCAGATCACGAGGTCAGGAGACCAAGACTATCCTGGCCAACATGGTGAAATCCCATCTCTACTAAAATGCAAAAATTTAGCTGGGTGTGGTGGCATGCGCCTGTAGTCCCAGCTACTCAGGAGGCTGAGGCAGGAGAATCGCTTGAACCTGGAAGGCGGAGCTTGTAGTGAGCCAAGATGGGGCCACCGTACTCCAGCCTGGGCGACAGAGTGAGACTCCATCTCAAAAAAAACCAAATAAATAAAATAAAAAATAAAATAAAAATAATAAAGACGACTAAGTGACATCTCATTGTGATACACAATCCTGAAGTGGAAAAGGTGTTGCTAGAAGGGACATTACTGGGACATTTGGGAAACTGAATGGGAACATTGTAATCCATAATCGCATCAACATCAGATTTCCTGGATTTGATCACTGGATTGCCATTATGTAGGGAAATGTCCTTAGTTTTAGGAGGAAGTATTTAGGCATGAAGGACCATAGGGGTGACTACAGCACACGGCTCGGGGAAGACAGACACATCCTCAGTCTGCTGTCTCAGTATCTGTGACTCTGGCAGCCTGCTAAATGTCCTTTTCACAGTCTACTTAGTGTCATATTTTCCACATTTTTATACTTTTATTGATTTTGCCATTTATGATGTTTCCCAGCTGGGTGCAGTGGCTCATGCCTATGAACCCACTGCTTTGGGAGGCTGAGGGGAGAGAATCACTTGAGCTCAGGAGTTCAAGACCAGCTTGGGCAACATAGTGAGACCCCATCTCGACAAAATTTTTTTTTCTTTTTTTCTTTTCACCACAAAGTATTCTCCGGATCAACAAAAATAATTTTTTTAATTAGCTGGGCATGGCTGGGCATGGTGGCTCACGCCTGTAGTCCCAGCACTTTGAGAGGCCAAGGCAGGTGGGTCACTTGAGGTCAGGAGTTTGAGACCAGCCTGGCCAACATGGTGAAACGTCATCTCTACTAAAAATGCAAACAATTAGCTGGGCGTGGTAGGGCGTGTGTGTAATCCCAACTACTCGGGAGGCTGAGACAGGAGAATCACTTGAACCCAGGAAGCAGAGGTTGCAGTGAGCCAAGATCGCACCATTGCACTCCAGCCTGGGCAACAAGAGTGAAACTCTGTTTCAAAAAAATAAACAAACAGCTGGGCATGGCAGTATATGCCTGTATTCTCAGCTACTTGGGAGGTGGCGTGACCAGAGCTCACAGAAGGGAGGATCACTTTAGCTTACGAGTTGATGGTTACAGTGAGCTATCATCATGTCATTGCACTCCAGCCTGGGTGACAGAGGAAAACCTTGTCTCTAAAATAAAATAGGCTGGAAGCATTGGCTCATGTCTGTAATCCCAGCCTTTGGGCAAGTAACTTGAGGTCAGAAGTTCAAGACCAGCCTGGTCAACATGGCCAAACCCCCTCTCTACTAAAAGTACAAAATTTAGCTAGGCATGGTGGCGTGCACCTGATTCAAGCTTCTCGGGAGGCTGAGGCAGAAGAATCACTTGAATCTGGGAAGAGGAGGTTGCATGTGAATGGAGAGTGTGCCACTGCTCTCCAGCCTGGGCAATGGAGTGAGACTTTCTAGAAAAAAAAAAAAAAATTATACATATATATAATAAGTAAAATAAAGTAGAATAAAGCAAAATTGTCCCCAAGTGTAATACTGGAATGTTAATATTCCTCAGTGCAAGAAGGTTATGATGGACACATATATGGAGAAAATAGGTGTGTCAGATAAGCCTTTTTTGTTGTTTTTTTAGCTGGGATTACAGGGGCACACCACCACACCTGAGCTAACTTTGTATTTTTAGTAGAGAGGTTTCACCATGTTGGTCAGGCTGGTCTCAAACTCCTAACCTCAGGTGATCTGCCTGCCTCGGCCTCCCAAAGTGTTGGGATTACAGGTGTGAGCCACTGTGCCCAGCCTATTTTTATTTATTTATTTTTTTGAGACGGCGTTTCACTCTTCTTGCCCAGGCCGGAGTGCAGTGGTGTGCATCTCAGCTCACCGCAACCTCCACCGCCTAGTTTTAAGAGATTCTCCTGCCTCAGCCTTCCAAGTAGTTCGGATTACAGACATTCGCCACCATGCCCAGCTAATTTTGTATTTTTAGTACAGACAGGGTTTCTCCATGTTGGTCAGGCTGGTCTCAAACTCCTGACCTCAGATGATCCACCCACTTTGGCATCCCAAAGTGCTGGGATTACAGGCGTCAGCCACCGCACCCAGCCCATGGTGACTTTATGGATGGCGCCATTGCACTCCAGCCTGGGCAACAAGAGTGAAACTCCATCTCAGAAAAACAAAAACAAAAAATGTTTTAAGTTTGCCTAAAGGCTCACCTAACCAGGTTGAGGCATGATACCAGTAGCCCAGGCCCAACAAACACAAGACACAGGAAGCTGGTGTCCTTATGAGTATATTTATGTGTCCACACACATGTTCACACTCAACGCTGGACGGGAGAGAGGCTGAGACGGACAGGACAGGAGGCACCCAGGTGGCACCGGCACAGGGGAGGAGAGGGGACGCAGCGAGCCTGTGGCCCCACTTTGGCCCCCCACGGCCTCGTAACAGGAGGCGGACCTGGAGCTGGAAGAACGGGAAGTGCTTATTCTCTTAGAGGACAGTTTCAAAGTGCGGAAATTTCTCTTACAAAAAGCCTCTTCCCTCCACGCTCTGCCCCCTGCTGCAGCCCAGCCCCTTGCACAGGCTGTCCGTGAGTCTGGGGCAGGACAAGGTCATGGGGAAGGGCTAAGGCCAAAGCGCTGGAAGGGCCCAGACCACAAGGGCCTAGGCATAGTGGCTGCCGGGCGTCAGGGGATGGTCCCCTCTGTGATCCAGCTGGTCCTGTAAGCGGGCAAACTCCGCCAGCTCGTTGAGCTCCTGGAACTGTCGGTCCGTCTTATGGCTGACCAGTGAGCGGTAGAAGTGGACGGCGAAGACGATGAAGATCAGGCCGAAGGGCACCATGATGGTGGTGGAGGCGATGGCGGCTGCCTGGCCTGGGGTGATGCCGCTGGTGCTGACGTTGGCAGCCGCGCCACCGGCGGGGGTCTTGCTGGTGGGCCTCGGCTGGCCTGGCTGCCTCTTGAGGGGCAAGAACTTGACCCAGCAGAGCAGCACGACCTCGGCCAGGAAGAGCAGCGTGCCGATGACGGTGGAGAAGGCCCAGGCCAGCTCGATGTGGCGGTGCATGCGCTCGTGCGGCGACTCCTTGACCGAGTTGAGGTTGTGCACGTTGCTCACTGCCTCGATGTTGGGCAGGATGCAGGTACTGATCATGAGTGCAAACAGGTGCACGGCCACCAGCACCGTGGTGCAGGCGCTGAAGGCGATGAGCAGCCCCGGCGGGTAGTCGTGGTCAGCATCCAGCTGCACCTCCACCATCGCCACCTGCAGGGAGACAGGCGGGATGAGCGGCCGTGGTCCCGGCCCACGCTGCCACGCTCCAGTCCTGGCTCTCCTCCCTTCAGGCTCTGGGACCCTGGCCAGTCGCTTGGCCTCTCCGAACCTCAGTTTTCACAGGGGATAGTAAGGCCCACCCACTTGGGGCTGAGAGCAGCAGAAAGTCCTACAGAAAGCAGGACCCAAGGCCGCCCTGGCACTCACTAGCTGTGCAACCCTGGGAAACTCACCTAACTAATCTGAGCCTCGACTTTCTTATCGTAAAATAGGACTATAATAGTAGTTCATAGGATTTTTTTTTTCTTCAGACAGAGTCGCACTCTTTTGCCCAGTCTGGAGTGTAGTGGTGAGATCTCAGCTGACTGCAACCTCCACCTCCTGGATTCGAGTAATCTTCCTGCCTCAGTCTCCCAGGTACCTGGGACTAGAGGTGTGTGCCAACACATCTGGCTAAGTTTTTGCATTTTTGGTAGAGGCGAGGTTTCACCATGTTGGCCAGCCTGGTCTCAAACTCTCGACCTCAGGTGACCCTCCCAAAGTGCTGGGATTACAGGAGTGAGCCACTGTACCCAGCCAGTTCATAGAATTATTTTAACAATTAAATGAGAGCTGGCACATGGTAATCACCTCCCAAATCACTCCTATTACCACCTGGCCAGGTACTAGAAACCAGCTGCAGGCCAGGCACAGTGGCTCACACCTGTAATCTCAACACTTTGGAGGCCCAGGTGGGAGGATTGCTTGAGATCAAGAGTTTGAGAGCAGCCCGGGCAACACAGAGAAACCCCATCTCTACAAAAAAAAATTTGTAATAGCTGGAGGGGGGTGGTGTGAACCTGTAGTTCTAGCTATTTGGGAGTCTGGGGCAGGAGGATCACTGGAGCCCAGGAGTTTCAGGTGGTAGTGAGCCATGACTGCACCACTGCCCTCCAGTCTGGGCACCAGAGCAAGATCCTGTCTCTAAAAAGAATAAAATAAGGCTGGGTGCAGTGGCTCATGCCTGTGATCCCAGCACTTTGGGAGATTGAGGCGGGTGGATCACCTAAGGTCAGGAGTTCGAGACCAGCCTGGCTAAGATGGTGAAACTCTGTCTCTACTAAAAGTACAAAAATTAACTGCACATGGTGGCACATGCCAATAATCCCAGCTACTTAGGAGGCTGAGGCAGGAGAATTGCTTGAACCTAGGAGGTGGAGGTTGTAGAAACAGAGGTTGTGCCATTGCACTCCAGCCTGGGCAACAGAGCAAGACTCCATCCCAAAAAAATAAATAAATAAATAAAAATTAAAAATTAAATTAAAAACCAACTGCCATCAATGGTCAAAATGGTCAATTGTGTTATGCATATTTTACTATGGTTCAAATAAAAGCATGCCACAGAAAAAGTGTTGGAACTTGTCCAGGCATCAAGGGTGTGCGTAGCACAGCACCCAGCTCGGGAAGGAGGGGCACTGCCTGTCTGCTGGCCACGGGCAGATGCTGGCTGAGACCTTTCTCTGGGGACCTGTCTTCAACCGCTGAGGTTTCCCATGCATTCTAGCAGGGCTTTGTGTACTCAGTCCTAGGACCACAGATCCCTACCAAGGTAAGCTCAGGTGATGAGCTTCAGGGTTGGAAGGGCTCCTAGGTGACCCTGGATTTGGCTTCACAATCATTGTGAGATTGACACAAGCAGCTGGTGATGGAATTTATATTTAATATTATTTTTAAAAAAAAAGTAAAAAAAAAGAAGAAAAGTCAAATAAATAAATAAATAAAAGCATGTAAAAAAGCAATCACCAGTTACCAGTCCTGTCGGCCCCACATCCTCGCACCCAAGCAGAGGCTTCTCCTTCGTGCCCTGCGCTGGGGACACAGAGAGGGGTAGTGGCTGTCCTCCCAGGGCACACCCAGGCCCTTCTGAGAACACAGTGCACGACTTGACAAGTACCGAGCATGCTTCCCAGAAGCCATGGGCTTAGCCCTGGTGTGGCCTGGGGCCAGTGTGCCCTGGGGCTGTCTCCTCCCCAGCCCCAGGGCTGACACACCAGCTGCCCCCAGTTCCTGGAGACCTGTGGACCCAAGGTCACCAGGGGCATGCTCCGGGCCAGACACTTGCTGCTCCTCACCTGGGCCTTGCAAATCACCCCTATGCGAAGGAGCCAGCTCATCAGATCTGGGCAGGGAGCAGCGGGCAGTGGGCACGTGACCAGGTTCAACCCATGAGGGCTGGAGGGAAGGGGGGTAGGGAGATGGTGGAATTCCATCAAGGACAGTGACTCTTTATAAAGTGTTTGCTATGTATGTGGCAGGCTCACAGTGGGAAGCCTAATGCTGAGGTTTCTCCATTAGCTGCACACCAGCCTGGCCCCCAGCAGGCAGGGATTCCTGGCCTCACCCCTCTCAACCCTAGAGAGGGGTGTGGGCTCCTTCCTTCCCCACCATTCTCATTTTTTATCCCCACCACATTCCTTTTGCAGCCTGCCTGGCTTGAACCCTGACTCCCCTGCCCTGTGTTAGGCTGTGTGACTGGCAACCTCTTTCAACTTTCTGTGCTTCTGTTTCCACATCTGTAAAATGGGAATAATGGTACAAGCTTCGAAGGCTTCTTGTGAGGATTAAGAGAGTTAATCCACGTAAAATAGGTAGTGTCTGGCATACAACAAACCCTCAATAAAATTGAGCTTTATTACAACTCAGTTTAGGAACCTCACCCCCAACCCAGACTCTGACATCCTCCTGGGGCTTCTACCCTCCTGCAGAGGGGCACGTTCAGACAGAAAGAACGGCGCCAGGCCAAATCGGCAGACCCATGTTCCAGCTCCGTAACTGCCTGTTTGCTGGGTAACTTTGGCCAGACCCTCTTCTCCACCCGTAAAAGGAGGGGAAGTGGCGAGATGAAGGTCACAACCTAGATCTGACTTGGGGTGGGACACCTTTGAGAATCTGAAGATGGTGAACGCTCTCCTTAAAACAGCCGAGTATCATTTATTCATAGGACTTTTCTGAAAATTTCAACGGGATCTGCAGGCTTTTGCCTAAGAATGCCCACAATGGATGATGGTATGTACTTTTCAGCCCAAGCGTTTACAAAACATTTCAAGCTCATATAAATTTAGGACAGCGCCATCAGGATTTCTACCATGTTTAAGATCTTTGGTGGCCTAAAGCCAGCCCTGAGAATTCTGAGTCCATGCGGGTGAGGGTGTCGCAGCATATGTGGGTGCTGGACACAAGATGTGGAGGTGGAGGGCCACATCCTGCAGGTCACTGGTCTCTGTTCCCAGGCCTGCCCACACCTGGAAGAGTGGAGCCCCCTCCAGCAGCCAGCGTCTCCCGCCACCTCCCCACCCCCAGCACTTCCTCTTCCTGCTCTGGCCTGCGGCCCCCGGAACCTGAAACCCGAGACAGGACAAGCAGCAGCGGTGGTGGCTGAGCTGCCCCAGGTCCACTGCTACTGATCCTGCTCACTGGAAACGTCTGCAGGCTTTGGGAGCGCAGACCCTGAGCTGGCCGCTGCGGTGTGCACGTGGGGCCTGTACTCAGGTCTACAGCCCCACTCTGCTCCCTAGTTGTTGCCTCACCTGCGCCCCAGCAACCCCCAAGGAAGTGTCTCTCTCCCACTATGCAGCCGTCAGGACCACAGAGCACACCACACAGCTGGCTGCAAACTGGCTCCTCCAGTTACAAAGCTGGTGATCTTGGATAAGGATCTCAACCTCTCTGTGCCACAGTTTCCACATCTATAAAACAGGAGCTGATAGGCCAGGCAATTCTGGGAGGCTGAGGCAGGCGGATCACTTGAGGTCAGGAGTTTGAAACCAGCCTGGCCAACAATGGTAAAACCCCACCTCTACCAAAAATACAAAAAAATTAGCCGAGTGTGGTGGCACGCACCTGTAATCTCAGCTACTCAGGAGGCTGAGGCACGAGAATTGCTTGAGTCTGGGAGGCAGAGGTTGCAGTGAGTCGAGATCGTGCCACTGAACTCCAGCCTGGATGACAGAGTGAGATTCTGTCTCAAAAAAAAATTAGCTGGGTGTGGTGGTGGGCACCTGTCATCCCAGCTACTTGGGAGGCTGAGACAGGAGAATCGCTTGAACCCGGGAGGCGGAGGTTGCAGTGAGCTAAGATTGCACCACTGTACTCCAGTCTGGGAGACAGAGACTCTTTTAAATAAATAAATAAATAAATAAATAAAAGAGGATCCCATGAGTTGCTAATACCATTCTTCTTCTTTTACAAACAAGAAAACTGAGGCTCAGAAAGGTGAAGTCAGCTGTCTTTGCAAAGGGCTACTCGGCTGCTGCATTTGAACCCAAGTCCACTTGGCTCCATAGCCAGGGCATGACGGGGGCAAGGGAGCACCTCCCTGTCATGCTGACTGAGACTGCATGTAGTTTTCACATGTAGATGTTTAGCATAGGGCCAGCTACAGCAGCTCAATAAACCTTAGTTAAAAAGAAAAACACATGAACTAGGCACACACCTATAACCCAGCACTTTGGGGAGCCGAGGTAGAAGGATCACTTGAGGCCAGGAATGGGAGATCACCCAGGGCAACATAGTGAAACCTCATCTCTACAAAACCAAACAATCAGCTGGGTGTACCAGGATTTGCACCTGAGTTCAGCTTCCAATAAAATATATATATATATATTAAAAAAGAAAAATTAGCTGGGTGTAGTGGGTACACCTGTAGTCCTAGCTACTCGGGAGGCTGAGGTGAGGGAGTCCCTTGAGCCAGGAGATTGAGGCTGCAATGAGCCTGACTGTGCTACCATACTCCAGCTTGGCAACAAAGTGAGATTCTCTCACTCTCTCTCTCTCTCTCTCTCTCTGTCTCACACACATACACACACAAGTGCACACAGAAAAAAAAATTAGCTGGGTATAGTGTAGTGGGCATGCCTCTCACTCCAGCTACTTTTTTTTTTTTGAGACGGAATCTCACTCTGTCGCCCAGGCTGGGGTGCAGTGGTGAGATCTCGGCTCACTGCAACCTCCGCCTCCTGGGTTCAAGCAACTCTCCTACCGTAGCCTCCTGAGGAGCTGGGATTACAGGCGCCCGCCACCACACCCAGCTGAGTTTTATATTTTATTTTTTTTATTTATTTTTATTTTTTAAATTTTCTTTTTCTTTTTTTTTTAAGATGGGGTTTCACCATGTTGGCCAGGCTGGTCTTGAACTCCTGACTTCAGGTGATCCACCCACCCCGGCCTCCCAAAGTGCTAGGATTACAGGCGTGAGCCACCGCGCCCAGCCAGTTTTATATTTTTAGTAGAAACGGGGGTTTCACCATGTTGGCCAAGCTGGTCTCGAACTCCCAACCTCAGATGATCTCCCTGCCTCAGCCTCCCAAAGTGCTGGGATTACAGGTGCAAGCCACTGCGCCCAGCCAATCTCGGCTACTTGAGAGACTGAGGCAGGAGGATCCCTTGAGCCCAGGAGTTTGAGGCTGCAGTAAGCTCTGATCACACCACTGCACTTCAGTGTGGGCAACAGAGCAAGACTCTAGCTCTTGAAAAAAAAAAGGGGGGTGAAGAAAAGAAAAGACAAAAAGAGGAAAACACAGAGCTTGAAGTGGAAGAGAAATCGTGGCTGGATACCCTCGGCTCAGGCTGGAGACACGGACCCCACATGCCCATCTTCCAATCCTGACTCTGGGCCTCGCCTGCTGTACAGAGGCAGCCCCGGCTCCAAACCCCAGCCACAAGGAGGATGTGCACCCCAAGCCACACCTGGCCTGATGGCCACCTCCACAGGACAGAGACCACCACATTCCACACCACTCGTCACACCCGCAGGCTCCAGGGCCAGCAAGCAGTGCAGCTGCTGGGATGCACACGGCCAGGGACATCAACACTTGCCAGCCCGCCCTGAGGATTTTCTGGGCTGGGGAGAGGGGAGAGGCTGGGCTCTCCAAGGAAGAGGAAGGGGCCGGCTGCTCCGGAAGAAACCCCATCGCCCTCACCGGACCCTATGCTTCCTGGAACTCCGGCCACATAGGCAGACTGTATGTGCCCACACTTGGGACCAAGTTCAATGTCACCAGGTTCAGGAGGGGCATGTAAAAGAATGATTCAAAGTGAGAAGAAAGGGACGGTTGGCATGTGTCACAAAGCTTGATGACAATTTCACGGGAATAAAAGCCACCACTTTTTCCAGGACACTTCCTGCTCCGGAAATCTCCCCCTGGGTGAGGAGGGTGAGGGCTGGGGGCCCTGCAGATCTAGCAGCTGACTGCCAGGGCCCCAGCTGAGCCCCGGCGAGATTGGATCAGATCAGATCGCACGCAGATTCACAAGGTAAATATAGCCCGTCAGCCCAAAATAAACAGCCCCCGGCCAGCCGCTGGCTGTCTGAATCTGGTGAGGCGAACCCTAAAGGGACAGGAAAGGCAAGAGACCCATATCACCACCTCACGCTGGTCCAAGGATCCCCCCATTGGGGGTTTGGCTAGAGATGTCAAACCTTAACAAGGGCCAAGAAGAGGATTATGTAACTGTGCGAAGGGCAGGGCCTGGCCAACTGTACCAGGCGTCAGCCCACCTCACCCTGCCAGTCATCTCTCCTGGCTCCTGCTGGGCTCCATGGAGACCCTGGGCACCTGGCGCCTGCAAGTCCAGATCCCTCCGAGGCAGCCTTCACATGCCGGGCCTGACCTCAGCCCTCGAAGCCTTCCTGCCCCCGGCCTAGTTCTTTTCTTGTCCACCTTTTTAGGAGGGTGGATGGCTGCCGCCTAGAATGTGAGGCCACTTAGCTGCAATCATGCAAGGTCACCCGGAGCTGTCTGAGCCTGCCCGCCCCACCTCAACTGCAAACCATATCTTAAGAGGGGATTGAGGCCCAGTGTGCAGTGGTTTACAAAGTCTTGACCATGACAGTCCAGGGCTCCAAATATTTCCATAAATAGACACACACGCATTTATAACAGAAACAAAAGTTTCACCAAACAACATTTAGCCTTAAAGCATGCCAATAAGGCCTATTCTTGCAAGATGGAATGCATGCTGATACTTTGTTTCATTTCATCCTTATCTCATCCTAAAAAGGACCAGTAGCTTGGTACCAAAGTTATTAAAAGAAACAACAAAGGTGCTTGTTGCAACCTACAAAATTTGTCACAAGCCATGAATAGGTTGAACTTGCACACAGGGTAGGGGAACACAGGCCCAGACTTTCTCTTCAACGGGTTCATTCTTTTGTTTTTGTTTTTGTTTTGAGATGGAGTCTCACTCTGTTGCCCAGGCTGGAATGCAACAGCACAATCTCGACTCACTGCAACCTCCATCTCCTGGATTCAAGCAATTCTGCCTCAGCCTCCCAAGAAGCTGGGATTACAGGTGTCTGCCACCATGCCTGGCTAATTTTGGTATTTTTAGTAGAGATGGGGTTTCTCCATGTTCATCAGGCTGGTCTCGAACCCTTGACCTCAGGCGATCCACCACCTCCGCCTCCCAAAGTGCTGAGATTACAGGCATGAGCCACCGTGCCTGGCCTCAACTGGCTATTTGTTTTTTGAGGCAGGGTTTCACTCTGTTGCCCAGGCTAGGGTGCGGTTGGGTGATCACAGCTCACTGCAGCCTCAACCTCTCAGGTTCAGCAATCCTCCCATCTCAGCCTCCCAAACAGCTGGGACTACAGGCACGCACCACCACGTCTGACAAATTTTTATTTTGTTTAATTTTGAGATGGAGTTTCACTCTTGTTGCCCAGGCTAGAGTGAAATGGCGCTATCTTGGTTCACTGCAACCTCCATCTCCCAGGTTCAAGTGATTCTCCTGCCTCAGCCTCCCAAGTAGCTGGGATTACAGGCACCTGCCTCCATTACTTGGCTAATTTTTTGTATTTTTAGTAGAGATGGAGTTTCACCATTTTGGCCAGGCTGGTTTCGAACTCCTAACCTCAGGTGATCCACCAGCCTCAGCCTCCCAAAGTGCAGGTATTACAGGCACAAGCCATTGCACCCGGCCAATTTTTAAATTTTTTGTAGAGACAGGGTCTCACTATGTTGCCCAGGCTGGTCTCAAACTCCTGGGCTCAAACGATCCTAGCCTCCGTCTCCCAAAGTGCTGAGATTACAGGCATGAGCCACTGCACCCATCCCATCTGGCTAAATTTTATATTATTTAAAAATAAGATTAAAATAAAATCTTATTTTTAAATTTTATCTTCATGCTGTTCCCTGGGCTTCCAGGTGAGCTCCGGGGTCATTCGCTCATTCAGAGATTAGTTACTAAGAACTTACTATGCGCCTAGAAGACATTGTGGCCCTGCTGGAGACAAAGCAGGGAATAATAAGACAGCAAGATCCCTAGCCCAGAAAGGGGAGGTGGAGGGAGCCTGATGGGTGCTAAACACTTAAGCAAGGAATTTATTTTTATTTGTTTATTTGAGACAGATTCTTGCTCTCTCGTCCAGGCTGGAGTGCAATGGTGTAATCTTGGCTCACTGCAACCTCCATCTCCTGGGTTCAAGCAATTCTCCTGTCTCAGCCTCCCAAGTACCTGGGATTACAGGTGTATGCCACCACACCTGGCTAATTTTTGTATTTTTAGTAGAGATGAAGTTTCACCATGTTGGCCAGGCTGGTCTCAAACTCCTGGCCTCAAGTGATCCATCTGCCTTGGCCTCCCAAAGTTCTGAGATTACAGGTGTTAGCCACCATGCCTGGGTGCAAATAAATATTTTTAGACAGTTATAAGTGCCTTCAATCAACGTTTTCCCATCGCTCCACTTACCAAATGTGTTCTAAAGGCAGAATCATATGTATCTTGCTTCCTCCACTCTACTATTTCTTTGTTCTTCCAGCATCTAGCGCTGGGCCTCCATAAAAGGTGGTTGCTGGAGTTTAGAAAGGTAAGGCCTGGCTTAGGGTATTTCAGCCCAGGGTGTCCAAAGTGTCTAGCAGATAATTGTAGGTGATTCCTTGGGACTTGGAAGATGATATTAGAACTTCTTATGATATTCATTGATTTATCTCATCCTTTCAACTGTTCTATTTTTATATATGCTTATAACATGTTTATTAGAATGCACATATCATTTATAGACATACAAATACTGAGGCTAGTGCTAATTTTTGTTTTTAAGAGATGGGAGTCGTGCTTTGTTGCCCAGGCTGGAGTGAAGTGCTGCAATCATAGCTCACTACAGCCTTGAACTCCTAGGTTCAAGTGATCCTTCTGCCTTAGCCTCCTAAGTAGCTGGGACTATAGCCCTGGACCACAATGCTGGCTATGTGGTCCTGGGAGGTGGAGTTTGCAGTCAGCCAAGATTGCACCATTGCACTCCAACCTGGGTGACAGAGTGACTCTGTCTCAAAAAAAAAAAAAAAAAAAGAGATGAGCACATTGGCTCACACCTGTAATCCCAACACTTTGGGAGGTCACTATGTTGTCCAGGCTGGTCTTAAACTCTTGGGCTCAAGCGAGCCTCCCACCTGGGCCTCCCAAAATGCTGGGATTACTTACAGACGTGAGCCACCATGCCCTGCCTGATCCTGACTCATTAAACAAAAAAGTTTGGGCCTGGCACGGTGGCTCACGCCTGTAATCAACACACTTTGGGAGGCTGAGGCGGACAGACCACCTGAGGTCGAGAGTTCAAGACCAGGCTGACCAACATGGAGAAACCCCATCTCTACTAAAAATTCAAAATTAGCCAGGCATGGTGGTGCATGCCTGTAATCCCAGCTACTTAGGAGGCTGAGACAGGAGAACTGCTTGAACCCAAGAGGCGGAGGTTATGGTGAACTGAGATCGAGACTCCAGCCTGGGCAACAAGAGGAAAACTCTGTCTCAAAAAAAGTTTGGTTTAGATCAGGGGTTACCAAACTAGAGTCTGTAGTTTTTGTAAATAAAGTTTTATTGGCACACAGTCATGCCCCCTCACTCACCTATTGTCTGTGCTGCTTTCCAGCTACAAAGGCAGAGGTGAGCAGTTACCACTGAGACCCCATGGCTCCTTTATACAAAAAGCCAGCCGACCCCTGGGTGACATCAATGATCCCCAAAGAAGGTTATCAAATAACAGTCCCACAAGATTCTCCTCTGAAGAAAAGTCTGTGGTCTTAGCAGTCTGAGATGTTCCTTCCCAAGAGCGTATTAAAGAACTCTTAGAAACATCATCAGAGAGAAATCTGCTGTCTATGCTGATTTTTATTTATTTATTTTTGAGATAGGGTCTCGCTCTGTCCCCCAGACTGGGGTGAAGTGGCACCATTACAGCTCACTGCAGCCTCAACCTTCTGGGCTCAAGTGATCCTCCTGCCTCAGCCTCCCAAGTACTTGGGACCACAGGCATCTGCCACCATGCTGGGCTAATTGTTTCTTTTATTACTATTATTTGTAGAGATGGGGTCTCACTATGCTGCCCAGGCTGGTCTCCAACTCCTAGGCTCCAGCTATCCTCCTAACTTGGCCTCTTAAAGTGCTGGGATTACAGGTGTGAGTCACTGCACCTGGTCTGCTGTCTATGTTTAAACTTTATATTCAGTTTTATTTCTCAACAGGAACTCTCCCCTTCACCCTCAGCCCACACTGATTACCACATGGTTATCTTAGAAGCCTGTTCAGGTTATCTGTCATTAGCCAGGGACCCAGCAACCAGCAGGGCTTAACACTGCTCTTGGTCAAAATTCCCAAAATATGCCACAGGCACTTGTGAAATTTTACAAAGGTCTTCTTTGCTGGGCAGGAAGCACCGTCCCCTTGGGGACACAGCAAAATTCCATTTCTCCATAGCCTGGTATGCAAATCCAGCACGCAGAATCTTGCGTCTGGAATATTTCAAAGGCCCAGTATACAACCTGCATGGGTGGTGGAAATGAGAGGGTGGCAGAGTGGAAATGGCTCCCAGCCAGCCAGACGAGAGCAAGAATTCTACTAGCTGGGAACCTTAACTTCTAGAAGCCTTAGTTTTCCTGTTTACAGTACATACTTTTAAGAGCTATGGTGAGGATTAAGAATGAAAGAAAAGTATTCAAGCTCATGCCCGGCACAACAGGGTTTCCGTAAACAGTAACTACTACTATTACCACCATCATAGAATTCATCATGTAACTCCTGTCTAGAACCTTCAATGGCTCCCTGTTGCCTATCCGAGTTCAAACTTCCCAAACAGCCAATCGAGGCCCTCCATTATCTTGCCTAGCTAGATTCACATTCTCTACTACTTCTTACACACCGTCAACCCCAACCACAGCCCCTGTACCTTTCCCCTAGGCCCTGTAATTTCTTATTTTTAACTGTTCCTGTCATTTCCTTTGACATGATGGCTCTTTTTAAGTCCTAACTCCACCACCTTCAAGGCTAGGCAAGAGCCGGATTCTTCTGACTCAGTTAACCCTTAGCAGCCCTAACGCCATGAGAAAAAGAGTGAGCAAATTTCTGGGATACTCGGGTCAGGTACTTTGCAAATACTACCTCAATGAATCCTCATACCAACGAGGTTGGTATTATTACTCCATCTTATTTTTAAAATTAATTTTTTTTTTTTTGAGACGGAGTCTCGCTCTGTCACCCAAGCTGGTGCAGTGGCATGATCTCGGCTCACTGCAACCTCCACCTCCCTGGTTCAAGCAATTTCCCTGCCTCAGCCTCCCGAGCAGCTGGGATCATAGGCGCACACCATCATGCCTGGCTACTTCATTTTTAAGATGAGGAAACTGAGGCCCAGAAGGGATAAATGACTTGCTCAAGGTCTTGCCTTTATAAGAGATAGAGCTGGGATTTTTGTTTTTTGATAAAGAGACGGGGTCTTGCTATGTTGCCCAGGCGGGAGTGCAGTGGCTATTCACAGGCATGATCCCAGTACCGATCAGCACTGGAGTCTGACCAGCTCCATTTCTGACCTGGGCTGGTTCACCCCTCCTTAGGCAACCTGGTGGTCCCCCACTCTCAGGAGTTCACCATACTGATGCCGAACTTAGTGTGGACACCCAATCGGCACAGCACACTACAGCCCAGAACTCCTGGGCTCAAGCGATCCTCCCGCCTCAGCCTCCCGAGTAGCCAGGACTACAGGCACATGCCACCGCGCCCGGCTAGAGCTGGGACCTGAACCAAGCTGTCTTGCTCAAGTGTCTGTTCTGACCTTGTTCTGCTTTAGCCTCTCCACTGTTCCCCTCCACTCTGATCTTCCTCTCCCACAGCAACGGCACTACCCCACAGCCCCAGGGCTCTTCAGCTTCCCGGCCAGGTGACCCTGGGCAAATCTTTCCTCTCGATGACCACCTATACCCACTGTAAGGTTAGCCAAGAAAAAGGAGAGTAGACCCAAAGTCAGACAAACAAGTTTTTTTTTTTTTTTCTTTGAGATGGAGTCTCACTCTTGTTGCTCAGGCTGGAGGGCAATGGTGAGATCTTGGCTCACCGCAACCTCTGCCTCCTGGGTTCAAGCGATTCTTCTGCCTCCTGAGTAGCTGGGATTACAGGTATGTGCTACCAAGCTCGGCTAATTTTTGTATTTTCAGTAGAGATGGGGTTTCTCCATGTTGGTCAGGCTGGTCTTGAACTCTCAACCTCAGATGATTTGCCCACCTTGGCCTCCCAAAGTGCTGGGATGACGATATGAGCCATTGCACCAGCCAGAAGCAAGTTTTATTAACCTGCCGGGCTGCCCCGTAACAATCAAGGAGGTAGTCCCGAGCTCACAAAATCAGGGGTTTATGTGGGGTGAGAGGGGCATAAAGGAGTTTCAGGACTGAGATAATATATCAGCTTGTAACTGAGATAGTTTGTTAACTTGTGACAGACATACACTACATCATCCAGTGACTTTTGTGGAGGCAGTTCTAAAAAAAACTGTACAGGTATGTGTAAAACAGGAATTTGCCACCTGTAATCCCAGCACTTTGGGAGGCCGAGGCGGGTGGATCACAAGGTCAAGAGATCAAGACCATCCTGGCCAACATGGTGAAACCCCATCTCTACTAAAAATACAAAAAAATTAGCTGGGCGTGGTGGCGCGCGCCTGTAGTCCCAGCTACTCGGGAGGCTGAGGCAGGAGAATTGCTTGAACCCGGGAGGCGGAGGTTGCAGTGAGCCAAGGTCACGCCATTGCATTTCAGCCTGGCGCCTGGTGAGGGAGTGAGACTTTGTCTCCAAAAAAAAAAAAACAACAACAAAAAACAACAATAGGAATTTACAAGTATGGAAACAAACATTTGTTTCCCTGTCCTTCCCGAGCTGCCCAGATGGCTGTAATCAGCCTTTACTTAATTGTAGCGCCTGGATAGGAGTTCAGGAATGCAGCTGCAGTGCAATCAGAGTTGGGGGGCGGGGTCAGCTTGTGTGGAGGGGGTTTTCTGAGGCAGCTTGTCCCTAACACCCACTTGGTTGTAGGAAGATCACACAAGATGCTACATGGGACACTGTCTAGCCTATTGCAGGAGCCTAATCAACAACAGCAATAATAATTACTATCAGTAATCAGTACTAGGAATAGTGCTAGCAATTTCTTGCTCATTTCCATGGTCCCTGAACTCTGAATATATCACAGAGGCTCAGTGTCTTATGATTTGAGTCCTTCCTTCCAACTCATTTTCACAGAAATTACAGGCAACTTCTGAGCCAGCTCTAGAACCTGGGAACAGAAGGGTGCTGGCGGGCAGAGAACTGAGGAGGCAGATAATCCAAAAATAATTGATCCCAGGTTGTAGAAAGCATTTTGTTTACGGCAGCAGACTGACCTTCCCAATTATCTTCTGCTTAGGCTAATGTTACAGCCTACCTTCCCCAGAAGACGAGATCACCACATGTACTTGCTGCCAGTCCTGCAGGGGACGGGGTCAGGCTGAGGCTGGCTGCCTCCTGATGAAGTATAAACTGAGGAACAGAGGGCCTGAATCAAAGCCCACAAGACACTCAGCTCAAGGAGCTGGACAGGATGCTGATCCTATGCTAGATCCAGGGCCTCTTGCTTTGTATCTCACGTTAAGAGTTTGGAGGATGGTGTGCGCTGTTCCTAGAAACTCCGTCTACAGCAAGAATCTTGTCTGCAGATCAGAGAGGGTCCAGGCAAGGGTGCAACATCGGACCCTGAAAATTCCTCAGTGTTTCATGGGTCCAGTCTGGCCTCATAATGAATCTTCATGCGAGTCCATGGGAGAGCAGGATATCTGCCATCTCCGTATGCATAAGAAAACTGGCATCATAAACAAACAGAAGAAAACTGGTATCAAAGGGGTAAAGCCACTTGCCTGAGGTCCCCCACCGCCCATCCTCAACATTTCATGGCCACCTGGCCAGGCACTTCTACCCATGAAGTGGGGAATCTCTCAATCCCTGTCACACTTTGTGGAGGACCCTCCCTTAATCTCACCTGGTGACCCTACCCCCTTGGTGATCAAAGGTCAAGTCAACTCCTCTGACTTTCCAGGTCTCTGGGAAGGAAGCCTGCTGGGGGTAGGAAGTTGGTTGTGCTGACTCATAGGCCAAGGGAGAGTAATCCAGGAACTTGTCACTCTGTTACCATGGCATTGGGGTAGCTGGCACCCCCTCCTTTCTGAAGCTGACTTACAGGCTAGGCATCTAAGGTAGGGTGGGATATGGTCAGGACCCCCATCCTGCACCCAGTCCCATCTCTCCTAGAGATTTCCAGCTTTCTGGTACATCCAGTCACCCTCTTATAACTGCGGAATGGAGAGTGTCATGGGGTTCCATGCTCCCCTGCCTGCAGAACTTTGGGGATTCCATTAGCAGAGCCGGGAAGCCTTATCCACCCAGGCAGGGAAAAATAAAAGTCCCCAAGAGACAGACTGGGTAGGCCAAGGCCCACTCCATGCCATTGGCTGCCCCAGTCTCCTGACTTCCCCACACTGTTTTTAGCAAGAGGAAGGAGATTACATTTGACCATGAGGCCTGTCTTCGGGAGGAAGAGAGGACTTGAGAAGGCAGGAAAGTGTCATTCATCTGGATCTCACCCCTCAGGAGTGAGAGGGGGCCTGGGGCAGTTATAAACTCATGACAAGAAAAGGGGGAACCATTATCTTAAACCTGGAGCGCTGCAGGGAAAGGCTGACAGCTGGTAGCTCCCTCCCTGCTCAATTATAAAAGTTTCTTTGGCCTAAAAGAAACTCTTTTGTCCTGTTTCTCATTTTCTAGGCCTGTCCTAACATTTCCCTGGCTGGACATCTATCAGAGTTCCTATATACCACAATGGGTACAAGTGCCTGAGCAAGTTCTGAATGTTAGCAGACCCGGGTTCAAATCCCGCACCCCGGGACTGGCTGTGTGGTCTTGGGAAAGCCCTTTGACAGAATCACCAGAGAGTTGTTGAGGAGTAAGCCCCGGAGTTAAGGCACCTAGCAGAGTGAGTGTTTAGCAAATGCCAGGTCTTTTCAGTGATTCTCCAGGCACAAGGCAGAACCTGGTCTCTTAGGATTTGAAACTAACAGAGCAGAATTCCGTCCTATCTAAACCAAAAACGCGAGTGCTGTCCTTTTATACAAACACACTCCCTGATTTCCTCTCAGGGACTCCTTCAATTTTATTCTCAAAGTCAGAGAAACTTTTGAGTAGCAGCCTTCTTTGACAGATTCAGGAACTGAGGCCCAGAGAGGGAGGGTGAGCTGCCTGAGGTCACAAAGGCAGCGAGCACGCGAGCAGGGAGAGCTGCTTCCCACTCCCCATCTCCCCGCCCAGCGTGCTCTGGGCCTCTAAAAACTTCAGGCTCTGCTGCAAGGCAAAGCAGGGAGAGTCCCAGACACACTCCCTTCCCAAGAAAACACGAAGGGTGCAGCCACTCCCTGCCTCGAGGCCAAGGGCTTAGCTCACTTGTGGCGGGGGCAGGAGTGTTCTGGTCTACAGAATTGGGGGGCGGGGAGGCAGAGTCCATTCACACAGGCTGATACCACGTAAAGTGATAATAATGCAGTTATTATGTAGTGTCCTGCGCCACAGAAATACCAAGATGCTAAGCCTGAAGGTATCCCCAGAGCCACTTCTCAGGCCCATCCACGCCCTCACCCACCCCACACCTCAGAGGCTTCGCACTCCAGCTTCTTGGGATGTGGGGGAAGGAAAGCGTGACTCGCTCCTAAAACAAGAAGGAGCCCATTGGGCCGGGCGCGGTGGCTCAGGCCTGTAATCCTAGCACTTTGGGAGGCTGAGGCAGGCAGATCACGAGGTCAAGAGTTCAAGACCAGACTGGCCAACATGGTGAAACCCAGTCTCTACGAAGAATACAAAAATTAGCCGGGCGTGGTGGCACCTGCCTGTAATCCCAGCTACTCGGGAGGCTGAGGCAGGAGAATTGCTTGAACCCGGGCGGCAGAGGTGGTAGTGAGCCGAGATCGTGCCACTGAACTCTAGCCTGGGCGACAGTGCAAGACTCCGTCTCGGAAAAAAAGAAAGAGCCCATTGAACGGGAACACGTCCCTCTGTTCTCCCCCACACGCAGTGACTCAGTGGCAAGTTTCTGGAGAAAAAAACTGAAGGTGGGGACTGGTTGTCAAACCCCCAGGCTGAGGTTCTCGGAAAATTTGGTGGAAAAGGGGTGTCAGGAAATCCCCTCTACGAGCTGATAAAAGAACGCGGCCAATATCTTCCGGCCGCAGGTGTGGGGGCACAGGACAGCTCCGAGGTCTTTTTCTTCGTCCCCACCTCCTGACGCCCCCAGGTGGATTCGAGCCTTTGAGTCCTGACTTTCCCCTCTGCACACACGTGGGGCGGGTTCTTACAGAGCTAACTTCGGGATGCATCTACCACTCTGGCTGGGGCAGGTGTGGCCATGTGGAGGCACCCGAGCCCCCCAAGCCGGGACTCCGGCATGGCTGGCCAGCACCCCAGAGCAGAGTCACTTGGCGCCCACCTGTGCTCACAGCCAGCGCCACCAGCGCCTCTGCCCCCCGCGCAGCGCGCACCGCGGCTTCTCCCGGCTCTTCCCCTCACCCGGCCCGACAGGCCCGCCCAGCCCGCTCCCCAGCGGGCCCCGTCGGGGCTGCGGGCGGGAGCGGCGGGGACAGCAGAGGGGGGAGGGTAGGGCGGCCAGCTCACCATGGCGAAGCCGGAGAGCAGCGCCGAGGTCCGGCTGGAGGCTTTGAGCTTGGCGCGGCTCAAGTAGAGCTTGCGCCAGGACAGCGCCTGCATGGAGTGCTCGTTGAGGCTCATCACCTCGGAGTAACTCTGGCCGATCCAGTCCGGGTAGGTGAGGGCGGGCGGCGGCGGCGGCGGGGCCCCCGGGGGCTCCCCGTCCCCGCTCCGGCGGCGGCTCCGGCGGCTGCCGCTGGTGGTGCTGCCGCCGCTCGGGGGAAGCTCGGGGCTGCTGCGGCTCGGGGGCGGGGCGGGCTCCGGATGCATGGAGCACGCCGCCGAGGCGCGGGCCGGCCCGGGCACCGCCTGCCCCCCACGCGGGCCCGTCCTCACCCGGCCGGCCGCACAGGACGAGGAGGACGCGGTCGACGGAGTGCCCGCTACACCGCTGGCACGAGCCCCCCGGCGGCAGCGACCCGAGCCTGCGCGCGGGCGGCCTCCCGGATCCCCGGGGCCGGGACCCTGGCGCGCGCCGCGATTGGCCACCGCCCCAGACTGTTTTACATGCTCCCCGCCCACCTGGGCCCCGCCCACGAAGAGGTGGGCGGTATTGTGGGCGTCACGTGACCCGCCCGCTCCGACGGCACCGCCCACGGTCCATGGCGCGCCGCCGCCCCAGCCTCTTCCTGGAAGCGCCGGGCTGCCCCTGGACTCGCGGTGCTCCCGCTCCGGCTCCTGGCGCCGCCCCTCTCCGCAGCTGCTCCCCTGGCCCTGCTCCCGGAGCTCAGACTCCTGGGTCGGGCCGCCTGAGGTCACCTCTGGGCCCCTCCTGATGCCCATGTCCCCTTTGGAACAAGTTGGCTCAAGGTCTGTAGGAAAAAGAGCGGGCCGAGGTCTAGAGTTTGTTTGGCGCTCACTGGGTGCCTAGGTGCTGAGGCTGTGTGGGGTGGTGAACGAGATGGACAAAATGCTGTGCCCTCGTGGAGCCTGCGTTCTGGAGGGGAAGACACACAAACACCAATGAGCCCATTTCATAATAGTTTAGAAAGTGAAAGTGTAGAAAAAATAAAGCAGCCGGGCGAGGTGGTTCACGCCTGTAGTCCCAGCACTTTGGGAGGCGGAGGTGGGTGGATCACCTGAGATCAGGAGTTCAAGACAAGCCTGGCCAACATAGTGAAACCCCCTCTCTACTAAAAATACAAAAATTAGCTGGGCGTGGTGGCGGGCACCTGTAATCCAGCTGCTCGGGAGGCTGAGGCAGGAGAATCATCGCTTGGACCTGGGAGGCGGGGGTTGCAGTGAGCCGAGGTCGTGCCATTACACTCCAGCCTTACAGCCTGGGTGAGGAGAGTGAAACTCCGTCTCAAAAATAAATAAATAAAGCAGGCTAAAGGAGGTGAATAGTGCGGGAGCTGCAATTTTAATTTTAAAATACACAGATTCAGGGCAGGGAGCCTTTTTCTTTTTTTTTTTTAGGGTAGGGATTTTTGGTCTCTTGACCACTTTGTTCACCTGTGTTCACCAGCATCTGATACGTACTGGGGTGACCAGTTGCTGTTCTTTTTTGAACCGGTGAATCCTCAAACCCATTCAGCAGGTGTCTTCTGAGCAACCATTAAGTGCTATGTTGAGGGATTCCAGGAAAATGAGAACCTTAATGGAATCTTATATATCAGTGGGGGTTGGAGAGGGGCAGGAAATAAACAAGGTCACACCTTTCTGACTTAGCTCACATTTTAGCTGAGACCAGAGCCCGCCATGCAAACAGACAGGATTTAGCTTTCCGGGGTGGCGAGAGAACTGCTCATGCCAAGACTCTGAAGCAGGGATATTTGGCTGTTGGAGCGTCGGAAGGACAATTTTGGGGAGCAGAGGTGAGGTAGGTGTGTATGCAGGGACTCTGCTAGGGAATATCTCCTAGGAGGCCAGCACCAGGACAGGGATCTTTACTGTCAGCTTCATAGCTCCATCCTCAGCATCTAGAATATTCCTCGGCACACAATCGGTGCTCTAATTTTTTGTTAAGTGAATAAATATGGGAGAGACAGGAACGAGTGACAAGCATGTGACACTGCAGGTCAGCGAGGTGAAACTTAACTCTTCTTACCACTAGGGGGCGCGCCCCCACCCAACCGTTAGAGGATGAAAACTTCCACCCCAAAAAATTCTCTGGCTCCCCCAGAGGACTTTATTGGCGTTTTTGAAATGAAGATGGGGGCGGGGCACGGTGGTGCACGCCTGTAATCTCAGCCCTTTGGGAGGCTGAGGCGTGCGGATCACAAGGCCAGGAGTTCGAGACCAGCCTGGGCAACATGGTGAAACTCGTCTTTACAAGAAAAAAATACAAAAATTAGCCAGGCATGGGGTGGCGCACGCCTGTAAATCCAGCTACTTGGGAGACTGAAGCAGGATTATTGCTTGAACCTGGGAGACAGAGGTTGCAGTGAGCCGAGATCGTGCCACTGCACTCCAGCCAAGACTCTATCTCAAAAAAAGAAAAAAAAAAGTGTACAACAACAATGAAGATGGGGAACTTGGAATTTGAAATCCCATTCCACTGCCCTTGTTTCTCCGGTGGCCTTTGTACTTATTCCTTTCACTCAGCATTTGTGTCTCAGCTCAAATAGCACTTCCAGAAAGACCTTCCCTCTGTACTGAAGTAGCCCCAGCGTCACAATCTGTCACCTCAACTTGAT
This sequence comes from Cheracebus regulus, assembly GCA_963574635.1. NCBI lineage: Eukaryota > Metazoa > Chordata > Mammalia > Primates > Pitheciidae > Cheracebus > Cheracebus regulus. The sequence goes on along the minus strand of CAUYQU010023575.1, from coordinate 1,980 downwards.
TTCTTCCCTTTATAACTGTGATCACTACAGCATCTGAAATCATCTGGCTTATGTATGTGCATTTATCTGTTTAAGCATTAAAAACAAAAGTGTGGCTGGGTTTGGAGGCTCACACCTGTCACCACAGCGCTTTGGGAAGCCGAGGCAGGTGGGTCACCTGAGGTCAGGAGGTCTAGAACAGCCTGGCCAACATGGTGAAACCCCTATCTCTACTAAAAATACAAAAAAAAAAAAAAAAAATTAGCCAGGTGTGGTGGAATACACCTGTAATCCCAGCAACTAGGGAGGCTTAGGCAGGAGAAACGCTTGAACCCAGGAGATAAAGGTTGCAATGAGTGGAGATCAAACCGCTAGACTCCAGCCTGGGTAACAGAGGGAGACTCTGTCTCAAATGAATGAATGAATAAATAAATAAATAGTGACAGCATCTCGCCATGTTGCCCATGCTGGTCTCAAACTCCTGGGGTCAAGGGATCCTATGTTGGCCTCCCAAAGTGCTAGAATTACAGGCATGTGCCCAGCCTATTTAAACATTTTATTTTATTTTATTTTATTTATTTTTTTAAGATGGAGCCTCACCAGGCTGTAATCCCAGCACTTTGGGAAGCTGAGGCAGGCAGATCACAAGGTCAGGAGTTCAAGACCAGCCTGACCAACATGGCGAAAGAGTGAGACTCTTTTTTTTTTTTCAGATGGCTCTTTTTTTGAGATAGCACCTGTTGTCCCAGCTACTTGGGAAGCTGAGGCAGGAGAATGGCTTGAACTTGGGACGCAGAGGCTGTAGTGAGCCGAGATTGCACCAGTGCACTCCAGCCTGGGCAACAGAACAAAACTCCATCTCAAAATAAATAAATAAACAAATTAGCCAGGCATGGTGGCCTGAGCCGGTACTCCCAGCTTCTTGTGATGGAGGCTGCAGTGATTGCACCGCTGTCCTCCAACCTAGACAATAAGGGGAGATCCTGTCTCAGATAAATAAACAACTAAATCAATAATCATGCCTGTAATGTATTAATTCATTATTTAGTTGCGGTGTGGCTGGGTGCAGTGACTTATGCTTATAATCCCAACACTTTGGGAGGCCGAGGTGGATCACTTGAGGTCAGGAGTTAGAGACCAGCCTGGCCAACATGGCAAAACTCTGTCTCCACTAAAAATTTAAAAATTTGGCCAGGCACAGTGGGTCACACCTGCAATTCCAGCACTTTGGGAGGCCGAGGCAGGTGGATCACAAGATTAGGAGTTCAAGACAAGCCTGGTCAACATGGTGAAACTTCATTTCTACTAAAAATACAAAAATTAGCTGGGCTTGGTGGTGCGTGCCTATAATCCCCACTACTTAGGAGGCTGAGGCAGAAGTGCTTGAATCTAGTGGGGCAGAGGTTGCAGTGAGCAGAGATCACACCACTGGACTCCAGCCTGGGTGACAGAGCAAGACCCTGTGTTAAAAAAAGAGGAGAGATCCAAGATGGCCACGTAGCTCCCAGTGAAAGCGCAGAGAGTGAGTAGATGCTGCAATTGCAGACGAATTTTTGATGCACACAAACTGGGAGATTCCCGGCGAAGGAGCCACCCGGGTCGCCAGCGCGACTCTTTTGGCCGGCGCGGCTGTTTTGCTGGCACTTCTCAGTGCGGAGTATACGGGACTGGGTGCCCTTTTAGTCAGGCTCCGCTGGTCCCATTCCCACAAGGAGAACAGCAATAGACAGCGCTGAGGACTGAGAGTTTCACAGCAAGCACAGCTGAACCCAGGAAGGCCCAGCTCTGTGGGGAAGGGGCATCCGCCGAAGGAAAACTAAGAAACAGAAAAAACTTCATCACCAACAAGCCGGATGTGCACTCAGAGACCCAATCTGAAAGTCGGCAATTACAAAGACGACAGGTGGATAAATCCACAAAAATGGGAAGAAACCAGTGCAAAAAGGCTGAGAACACCCGAAATCAGAATGCCTCTCCTCCTACAGGGGATCGCAGCTCCCC
>CAUYQU010023574.1:0-43794 GCA_963574635.1 Cheracebus regulus | reverse complement strand
AATATAAAACTCCCCCAATAAGTTTTTTGGTTGCCTTCGGTTTTTTTTAACAAAATTTAAAAAAAAAAAAAAAAAAAAAAAAAAAAAAAAAAGCTCATTCAATCCCTTTACCAGTTTTCAAAATAATGAGTTGGTTCCCTGGCTTCCTTCACAAGTGACCAATGTGGTGTCATTGCTGACCATATCATTATGAACTCATGGATCTGATGTGTTTCAATCTGTTACACGTATTCTTACTCCACAGTGTCCCATCTTTGGTCAGTAGAAGACTCTTTGAGTTGATTACCGAGTCCACGTTGAATTACTGAGTCCTTTTAACATATCTTCAGTAGATTTTACTACTGTCCTTGCTGTCTGGTATAATAAGATGTTCCAGATATTTCCTTCCTGAATCAGCCATTACTTCACAGAGCTCAGTTTCCTTTTATTAGAAAATGGGGCCAGGCACACCGGCTCACGCCTATAACCTCAGCACTTTGGGAGACCAAGGTGGGCAGATCACTTAAGGTCAGGAGTTCAAGACCAGCCTGGCCAACATGGTGAAACCCCATCTCTACTAAAAATACAAAAAAATTAACTGGGCATGGTGGCACACACCTGTAATCCCAGCTACTCAGGAGACTGAGACAGGACAATCACTTGAAACTGGAAGGCAGAGGCTGCAGCGAGCTGAGACTGTGCCACTGCACTCCACTCCAACCTGGGCAATAGAGCAAGACTCTGTCTCAAAAAAAAAAAAAAAAAAAAGAAAAGAAAAGAAAAGAAAATGGAATGTGGAAACTTCATTCTGAACACTAGAGGTGAATACTGTTTTTTAACTAACTACTAATTAAACTTCTCCCAAACACTTAACTATGAACTATGGCCATCTACTGTATTAACTATTATTAAAAGATCAGATGTTAAGAAAAAAGAATGTTAGATGTCAAAAAAAAAAAAACATCAGGCCAGGTGGAGTGTTTCACGCCTGTAATCTCAGCACTTTGGGAGGCTAGGGTAGGCAGATCACTTGAGGTCAGGAGTTCGAGACCAGCCTAGGCAATATGGTGAAACCCCATCTCTATTAAAAATACAAAAATTAACTGGGTATGGTGGCCTGCACCTGTAATCCCAACGACTCAGGAGGCTGAGGCAGGAGAATCATTTAAACCTGGGAGGCAGAGGCCACAGTGAGCTGAGACTGCACCACTGCACTCCAGCCTGGGCAACAGACTGAGACTCTGTCTTAAAAAAAAAAAATCAAATCACATACTAAAACAAAAAATCAGAGTGAAAATGCTGCCAAAATGCTGTTTAAAAAGATCCCTATCAATGTTAGAAGGACTTAGAAAGTTAAAACGTAACAACAAAAATAAGTAAGTAAACAAACAAAGCATCGGTCACCACTGATGTAATGTAGGTGCCAACTTCCTACTAGGAAAATTGGCAATTAAAGAGAAAGAAGTAAGCATTTATCCTGTCTTTCCTGTATAAACCATTATGGCATAACCAAATAATACTGGCTAAAGAAAATTCAATTTTATAGAAAAATTTAACTAATAAACATGGACAGAATTTTTTAAAACCACCATTTTGGCCAGGCGCAGTGGCTCACGCCTGTAATCCCAACACTTTGGGAGGCTGAGGCAGCAGATGACAAGGTCAGAAGTTCAACACCAGCCTAGCCAATATGGTGAAATCCCATCTGTAATAAAAAACACAAAAAATTAGCCGGGCGTGGTGGCATGCACCTGTAGTCCCAGCTACTCAGGAGGCTGAAGCACAAGAATCACTTGAACCCAGGAGGCAGAGGTTGCAGTGAGCCAAGATCATGCCACTGCACTCCAGCCTGGGTGACAGAGTGAGACTCTGTCTCCAAAAAAAAAAAAAAAAAAAAAAAAAAAAACCATATTACAACTCTTAATGAAATAACTAATTCAGGCAAAAATGACTAATAAATGAAGCTATTAGCTCAGTGGTTCTCAACTGTGCGTAATTTTATACACACATACACATCCCCTATCCCCAGGACATCTGTGTTTGTAGGCATTTTTTGGCTGTCACAACTAGAGGGGAGGGATGCTACTGGCACCTAGAAGGTAAAGGCCAGGGAAGCTGTTAAACATGCTACAATGCCCAGGACAGTACCCCACAAAAGAATTACCCAGCCCAAAATACCTGTAGTGTCAAGGTTAAAAAACCTTACATTAGATGAAAAGCTGATGGAGAATTACAACAGTTATCATTAATTCAACCACTAATCAAACACAGACTCACTAATAGTAGGGTTTTTTTTCCCTTTGATCCCAGCCTTTGTCAACTAATAACAGCTTAACCAGACATTGTGTCTTTTGATATGATACAATATGAAGTATACTGCATCACCTATAAAGCATTTTGGCTAAAAGCTGAACCTGAATCTAATTTGATCATTTAGAGCTAACTTACAGTATACAGAAATATGAAGGATAAGGCAGGGTCAGCATATTTTTTCTTTCAAGGGCCAGATAGCAAATATTTTAGGTTTTGCAGGCCATATGGTCTCCGTTACTACTCAACTCTCCTGTCATAGTGCAAAAGCAGCTGTACACATGCTGTCTTCCAATGAAACTTGATTTACAAAAATAGGTAGCAGGTTGGATTTGGCTCACAGACCATTCATTGCCTGCCAACCCCTGGTATAGAGGAAAAGTCCAATGACACCACAACAAAGCAAATAAATGGAGAAAACAGGATATTCTATGAGACGAACAACAATATTTCTTTAATTATCCAATGTCATTTAAAAAACTGGAGAGTGGGAGTGAGTGCTTCCTATTTAAAAGAGATTCAAGAGGCGCAGAGATTAAATAGCATCTATGAATCTTGTGTGAATCCTGATTCAAACAAACAGAGTGTTAAAAGACATCTTAAGAAACAGGCTCATGTAAGTATGGACTGGGTATTTTAGATTATACCAAGGAATCGCCACTGTTAATGTTAGTGGATGTGCTAACGGTATTATATAAGAAAGTGCACATGTTTTGAGAGAAGCATACCAAGATTCATAGAGGTAAAATGACACAATGTCTGACACCAGCTTTAAAATACTTCAAGAGGGAAAAAAGGGAGAGAAATAAACAAGTGTGACAAAATCTTGCTAATTGCTGAATATGAATGATTGGTATATTGATTCCATTTTATTACTCTCTGTGTATCTATCTGAAGTTCTCCTATATAAAAAATTAGTAGACAAAAATAAAAATAAGTTCAGCAATTTAAGTCTTTAAGAAAAAACTCCAACACTAGACAAATTCAATTCATTCTCTATAATAAGAGTTTGGTAGCAAATTAGTATTCTTTCCCCTCCAAAAAGAACAACTTCCTCTTTAAGCAAAGCTGAGCAAGTTCAGTCAAGCATCACATCTAAGGCATGGGTACAAAATCTGTCCTATTTTTTTTAACCTCATTTTGATGGTTCTTTGCATTCTGCATTGTCTTCATGCTGAAAGCCATCACGACAAGTGGAGGAGGACTGACATCCTTAATTACATTCACCAGGTCTGGTTTCAAAGCCATTGCCTCAACTTTACACCAACTGATTGGCTGATTCAAGAGCTCTGAAAGAGAATAGATACAACAGATCAATAGCTATTTACTGAAAAAGAAAAACTACTATAATTAAGACATCTGTCATTAACTGGGATATTCTTCAGTTAATAAGAATGACATATTATAAAAATGACATAACATCTAGTAAGAATGACGTATTATAACATCTAACTAAAAATAAGCCACATTATTGGGTTGCACGCAAATCCTCATGTGTGTGTACATATGTTCATTTTCCTGGGAAAGAGGTCCATAGCGTTCATCAGATTCTCTAAAGAATCCAGGACCCAAAATTGGCTTTAAAAAAACTGAAATACTGCCTTGGAGGAATCATGAAACATTTTTAAGAGCTTCACAAAGACAAAGCAGACTATCATAGAAGCAATTACTGAAAAACATCAGGTAACAGGCCAAACATGCACTATCCATATTGAATACCTATTCTCCTCTACTTCAAAGATCAGCAGTTCACTATGGAGAACAGCTGGGCCACATCAGCCAGGTCAGAAGTACATGTGAGTAACAGCATAATGAGGGATGCACCCCAAACTAAGGCCTCTCTCAGGCTAAACTGCCAGGCATTACAGAAATTAGGTGATTCCAAATATACTCCCTATAATCACTCAAGCAAAACTTTGAAGAAACAAACAGAAAAGGAAGTGGATACATTAAAATAAATAGATCAATTTCCTAACTTCCCTTTTAAAAACCAAATCTATCAGCAATCTATTCAGCATTCTAAGCATATATTTTTCCTTACGTGGACTTTTTACTTCAAGCCAACAAGGTCCTTTGATCTTTCTGTTCATCAAGAACAGTTCCAGGCTAGATGTATTGGTCCCAAATACATGAGAAAAAGTTTCTCCTTTCAAATCTTGAGGAAGCTGCGGCATTTCAGCCTGAAAAAGGCAAAAAAAAAAAAAAATCTTTTTGTTTAAAACTATTACTTTGCATTTTTCAAAGTCTATATTTGAAATAAACAAAAGCCTCTCTATGAAGCACAGAAGAAACCCCTTTGATATATATGAATGTAATTTGCCACAAATGAAATCCAAAACAATTCACAGTAGGAAACAAAACCAATTCACAATGACAAAATAATGCATCTTGATGGCACCCATTAGAAGAAAAATAGGCCAAGAAGCTCCCCCAAAAGAGAATTTCTGTCCAGAACTGTACATGCTTTACTGATAAAGAATAACCAAGTAAGTACCACTCCATTAGAAGAATGAAAGCAATAGAGTGGAACTCATTGAAAATACTTTTCATCACCACTGTCAGAAATATTTCTTAAAAGTTTTCCTTTTCCAACATTGTAGGAACAAAACACTAGAACAGAGGTAAGAAAAGGTTAAGGTCTAGTTAATTAATAGCCCATAGCAATGACCCTGCCTGTCACAGGTGCAAGAGTAGCACTATAGCAATGCTACTGACACTCCTCTCTCACCTTTCCACTGCTCATAAGGGACACTTCAACAGAATAATGATGTCCAACTCCATCATATGGCATTCATTCCACTTGACAAACAGTTGTGCTGTTTCAACTTATTTATTTAAAGATGTATACTCGAAAGCAGAGAAAGGCAGTGTAACCTATAGTCTATATACTTAAATTAATTTTATCCATTTCAATTATTCATTACTATAAATCCACCTCAATGAAGTGTGGGCTTGAGGATCCCTGCCAATACTTCTAACTGAAAGTCAGTTGAAAGTTCAAAAACAGAAAAAATGTCATTCTCAAGCAAAACCCAGTAATTGTGTTTGACTTACCGAGTATTTAACTTCCAAGTACTCAGATTTTTCTGGAACATCAGGTATCTCAAAAGCATAGTTCTTTTCCACTGGCTGGGTAAGTAGATATGTAAAAAAAAATCCTTAAGACAAAAACTTTTCACAAACTGAGCAGTATTACATATACAATACATGCTCTTGTATTTAATCATCAAGAATCCTTACAGAACACAAAGGTAATAAAGCCAAAAAGGTACCTTTTCCTCTTTCAATTGGAACTAAAACACCCAGTGTCAAAATGCTAAAAGGACTTATCTTGGACACTACAGAACTCAAAAATATTTACATTCAAGAGGGGCAATAAAGGATGAAAATTTTGGCCGGATGCAATGGCTCATGCCTGTAATCCCAACACTTTGGGAGCCCGAGGTGGGTGGATCATGAGATCAGGAGATGGAGACCAGACTGACCAACATGGTAAAACCCCATCTCTACTAAAAATACAAAAATTAGCTGGGCGTGGTGGCGCACACCTGTAGTCTCAGCTATTTGGGAGGCTGAGGCAGGAGAATCGCTTGAACCTGGGAGGTAGAAGTTGCAGTGAGCCGAGATTGTGCCACTGCGCTCCAGGCTGGCAACAGAGCGAGACTCCATCTCAAAAAAAAAAAAAGATTAATTTTTTACAATGTTAATGTGTTAATGTATTAAATGACTTGCTACTATTTGATATTAAGCAATTCCATCTTGCTAGAATAATAAATAATTAGCATTATAATTATAGCTTATATTTACTGAATGTTGGCTTTCTGGCAAGGACGGTTCTAACCATCTAATATGAATTAATTGATTTAACCCTTCTGGCAACTCTTGAAATAGGGCCCTATTTCTCAGATGAAGAAACAGGCACAGAGAAGTTATGCAGCACTTGTCCAAGGTTACACACTAGTAAGCAGTAGGCTAGGACTTAAAGCACAAGCAGTCTGGCCTCAGCACCTATACTCTTCACCAGTATATCACAATTGCTTCTAGAATTTTAAAGACTTGAACCATCAGCCACAATTCAAAACTCAAATAGTTAATACTATTAGCTTATCTTCAGTAACTTAATCCTCCGTGATCATTCTTAATAACCAGTATTATGAGCAGGCTATATAGTCCCCACAATTATAGCCAAAGGCATCAGTATCTCATTAAATCAAAACAATTCATCATAACTAGCACAAAGATGTTCATTCTATCAGACTGTATCATAGTCCCTGATTTTTAAAAATAAAACATCACTTAACTTTCTAACCAAAACATCTTGGCAATAACTAATATAAATGAGATCAAAGCAGTTTCTTCTTCACTTGGGAATAAGAGCACAAGACATGTTGCAAGCACTGGAGGCAATTAATTTGCTATGAGTTATCTTTCCATTCAAATTAATAAACAATTATTTTGTAAGCAGTTTAAAAAGAAAACTATTTTTACAAATCTAATATATTGTCTTTACATTCATACCTATGAAATTTCCATTCAATAAATTATAGCCACAAAGAAATCATCCTGCACAAAGAAAATATGCAATAACTATTTGCTAAATCAGAAAATAAACAACAAACATAGCTGGAAAAAAATCATCACCAAATACAAACCTTAGACTTGAACTTCATAATTTTATATTTTGTTGCTATTTTCTCATCAAATTCCTCATAAACATCCTTCATTGAAACTGGAGTTCCTGTTTCTTTCTCCGTATTAAGATCAATTTTCTGTTATCCCAGAAAGGGGGGCAGATGGGAAAAAAAAAAGTATCTGTACATAAGATCTTCTCAGCCACCAGAAACCCAAGTCTGTATTAATTTTCATCCTTACCCATTTAAATATTTAATAGCAGTCTTACAGATAAGTTCAAAGATCCAAACAGACCTAAAAAATGTACTAAACCAAATGCCCAATTCCTCCCAATGGTATCATAAAAACAAATCAGTGATAAAGATGATCAAGTCTACAAAATGGTAGAATAAGCGTTGTATATCCTGACCAAGACACTCCACAGTTCAACTGACATGGGGAGGGGCTGAGAGGGAAACGGGGATGTTAAGTCCCAATAAAAAAGGAGAAGCAAATAGAATTGAACTTGTTAATAAATGGCAATGGAGGAAGTATCACTGCTGCCTATGCAGCAAAACTATGAAAACTGGGCTAAATACTATGTCACATTTTAGAACCTTATAGTTCCAACCCTGATTATTATGGAAACGAAGGGTGAGGGAAAGAAAGCTTTATATACTAAAACTCAGAAACGTTTATACTCTAACAAATTGAAAAACTGAGTTCTACTTTATTTTTCTACTTTTCCCAACCCCTAACAGAATTGCTGACAATCAATGGTCACTAGGCGAGCAGCAAGAAAGAAGCATCAGGATTGTGGAGAATTCGTAGCCCTACTGAAGGACAGAGCTGGCAGCAGAACAGAGAATGTGTGGCAGATACAACTACTGAGAACTAAAAGCTAATCACTAATGTTTACCATTTCACGGGGAAGGAAGTAGAGTGTTCGTTCAATATTTTTCACCATGACACAACAGCTCACATGGGTTTCAGCTGATTCAATCCAAACTTTGCCAAACAGAAATACCACACCTGAAAGAATAAGTAAAAATCATGAGAAAAGAAACATTTCAATTTCATCTAATTAAAGAAGCAATATAGAGGCTCACTGAATGTGTCTGCACATTTATACCTTCACGATAACTCATTTTGACAGCAAATTTATAACCATTTCCAACTCCCCAAGACCAGCTCTTTACTCAGTACTGATGCCATACTACACTAACACAATGGCACAATGTATGACCACTGGGAGGACAGGTGACAGAATGATTCTCTAACTTGGCATAAACATTTCCCCCATAACTAGGATTACACAGATTAAGCGAAACAAAACAGGCCAAGCACAGTGGCTCATGCCTGTAATCCCAGCACTTCAGAAGGCCAAGGTGGGCAGATTGCTTGAGCTCAGGAGTTTGAGACCAGCCTGGTCAACACAGCAAAATCCTGTCTCAAAAGAAACAAAAACAAGCAGAGTATTTTCCAATAAATCTCATAATTAAGCCTCATGTGAGAACTTACAGATCTGAGAATATAATTCTAATTTTTTAGCACTTGTATTTACCAATAAAAAACAATATTCATGTGTCAGGATAACTAGCACATCAGCATTTTTCTATATGTAAAACTGTGTTTAGGAAAAACATAATTTACCTCATATTTCTTATTCCATATAATAATAAATATCTCATAATAGGGACTACTATTATCTTCAATTTCACCCTTTCTGCCTCACAGCTACTTAGGATGTCTAACTAGGTAGGGTTTATAATGTTCCTTTCTCTTCTATTTCAGTTTAACAATTGGTTTAGTAACCAAATCAGTAGAAGCTCTCCTGTTGAGATCCCTAATTAATGAATACTATAAAGTAAAACCACACCTTTTTAGACATCAAATCATTGTTTATGAAAATTGGCCATGAAGACAGACTGCAAACATTTGTTAGTCAACCCAGGAGATGGTCACTGTGCAAAATCTTGGGCTCCATGAATAATCAGACAGCAGTAATCCATCAACAAAGCCACTCAACACAGTCACTTAATCTGAGACACTGAGAAAATTCTGGGCCGGGCGCAGTGGCTCACACCTGTAATTCCAGCACTTTGGGAGCCTGAGGCAGGCGGATCACCTGGGGTCAGGAGTTCGAGACCAGCCTGACCAACATGGAGAAACCCCGTCTCTACTAAAAATACAAAAAAAAAAAAAATTAGCCGGGCATGGTGGCACATGCCTATAATCCCACCTACTCGGGAGACTGAGGCAGGAGAATTGCTTGAACCCAGGAGGCGGAGGTTACAGCGAGCAGAGATAATGCCATTGCACTCCCACCTGGGTAACAAGAGTGAAACTTCATCAAGAAAGACAAGAAAGAAAGAAAGGGAGGGAAGAAAGGGAAGAAAGGGAAGGGAGGAAGGGAAGGAAGGAAGGGAAGGGAGGGAAGGAAGGGAAAGGAGGGAATGGAGGGAGGGAAAAAGAAAGAAAAGAAAAAAATGAGGAGAGGGGAGGAGAGGGAGAAAGAAAGAAAAAGAAAAGAAAGAAAAAGAAAGAAAGAAAATAAATAAAATAAAATAAATTCTGGCACATGCAAAGGCTACTGTTTATAAGGTCAATTACCCCAGTTTCACAAGACTGCTCATCAGTGACTTCTTTTGTCACACATCCTGGTAGAAATAAGACGATCTAAGAATTTTCACTTCTGCAGATGATTAAAATTCTTAGAAGAGTTATGAGGCTTTTTTCAGCTTAGGGGGGTAACAGGGAGGGTAGACAGGGGAGAGAGAGAGAAGGAAGGACTATGGGATGATTAAAAAAGAAAAAAAATCACAGTAGCTCAGAAAATTAAAAGTCATCCTCACAACAGTTAAAGATGGAAAAACAAAATGCTATGCAAAGAAAAATAAAGACTCTAATATTGGATTCAAAGATTCAAATAGCTCATTTTACAGTCAAACTAATATCACACTTCATGCAACACATTTGACACTGTTTATGCCTCATTTGCCACAAAAAAGATCATGGTAAACAAAGATTACATTCCCCTCAAAGTTACTAACTGAAACCAGGTGCAGTCAGGATTATTCAACCTTGAAAAAGTCATAATGAAGACAGGATATCTTCCCATATGCAAAGAGTAAGACTCTTTTCATAATTATGGAGCATTCAGCAACAACTGACTTACTTAGAATCTGTAAGAAAGTGAGAAACAATAACAGGGTCTTTGGGAGTACTTCATTTTTATTAGCAGCATTGATTTCACCAAAGCTCAGTGATCATTACCTGCTATCATGATGAAACTGTTCAACCCTCTAAGATTAAAGGAGTTTTTTTAAAGCTATCTTATTTAACCCGTTGGCATCAATAACAGAGAAAGATGTGCCACAGAAGAGAACACAACTGGAGAAGTACCACGGAACCAGAACAGGAGAGTGGACTGAGAGTGAGAAGTCCAAGCTTCTGCCACTAAAGAGCTATACCTTTTGGAACCTCAGTTTCCTAAGTGCATAACTAGACTGGATAATCTCTGAGGCCTTCCCCAGCACGAGAGGTTTCATTCTGCCTTAGCATTTGGATGACAGACCAATAGTAAATCAGTATCTCTTCCAATGGCAAAATATTTTTCAATATTGGTTGAAAAAGCCTATCTATGACTATGATCAGTACCAGGAATTCAACACCACCACAAATTGGTTGCTTTGCAAATATAGCTGTGCTTCAATGCTTCAATCTTCCAACACCTGTCACTACAGACCAGCACTAGTTGAAATAAATTTCTGTGATGATGAAATTGTTGTTTCTGAACCATCCCATATGGTAGCTACTGGCCACAGCTGCTATTGAGCACCTGAAATGTGGCTAGTGACTGAGAAACTAAATTTTAATTTGTATTTAATTAATTTAAAGAGCTACAGGTGGCCACTGGCTGCCATAGTGGACAATGCAGCTCTAGATCCCTACCCTGCAAAACAATGCTCTATTTACTAAGAGTGTCAGCCAGTAAACAAAATGTAGAAATAATCAACTCATTTTCACAAAGGAAAGAAAGAAGGTATGTCTAAATGTCCTGCTTATACCACAACCTGTAACTGTCTTCAATATAACATTCTTGAAACTTACGGATGAGCTTGCTGTTTTTTTTTTTTTAAAAAAAGAAGTTATTAAAAAAGAAAAAAAGGAAAGAAAGAAGGTTGTTGCTTCTTAAGGTTCTAATCCTTGGCAACTTACACTGGCAATATGGTGCATTATGGGTGTATTTAATCTGTGGGGTTGTGGGGGAGTGGGGAACCATTTGCTTTTGTGTTATGCATTCTCATACCCCACAAAGCTACAAGGCTTTAAGATGCAAACTCAGTAACAGTAGCGAATGCAACACTGGTCTCTGAAACGTTTCATCTGCATCTACAGGACTGTCACTGTGCAGTTTATTTCAACAACTATTTATTAAACATCTACTACGTGCTAGGCATTGTTGCTGCATGTTGGAAATAAAAGATCCCAGCCCTCCAGGAGCTTACAGGCTTTGTGGGAAAGAAAAACACAGACTCAGATCATTTCAAAATAATAGGACAAATGCTACAATGGGAAAGGCTATGATGTAGTTACAAGGAGAAAAGGCTCCTAGACCCGTCTGGAGGTTTAGGTAAACTCCCAGGAGATAACATCTGGGCTGAAATTTGAAGAATGAGTCAGATGAGGGCATTCCAATCAGACAAAACACCAGTAAAGGAACACTGGTATAAAGAGCAGCAAAGTACATACAGAGAACTATTTCTAGGGCAAAAAATTCATAGACAGCAGGCATCAGAAGCCTTGCTAAGGAGTTTGGACTTTACGTTGTAGGCAGTAACCACTAAGAATTTTTTTTAATGAGGAAATGACATGGTCAGAACTGCCGTTCTGATTAATCCCTCTAGCAGTGATGTAGAGGACAATAGCTAAGAGACCAATTAGAAGGCTGGTGCAATTGTTTCAGTGGGCAAGAAGGGATCAGGGGCGGTAGGTATAAGGAGAAAGAGAAGGTAAGTTGTCCACTTTAGGCAGAGAAAACTAATTAGACTTGGAAAGGGAAGTGAGGAAAAGGACAGAATCAAGAATGGCTCCCAGGTTTCTGGTTTTGATGGGACCATTAACCAAGATAGGGAATGAAATGCAGCACTGAGCAGGTGCAGCAAAGCACCAGGAGTAATACTGGGACAGCCAGGCCACTGTGCTGCTGAGCTCCAGGGAGCACCAATCACACTGCTATGCTCCAGGAAGGTCACGTGAAAACGGTATTCCCTGAGGTTGTACAATTATGCGGCCCTGGGTTTTGGCAATGGATGGGAAATCACCTGCTCAGCCTCATGTAATCATACTTGCCAGCCGTCCAGCAGAGTAACAAAGTAGTCAAAGAGGTGAGGGGGTCTAATCAAATCATTTTGTCCTAGCTAAAGTAGATTAAGATATCATTTCTAAAATTGATTTTATCTTTTCCTAAGAAACTAATACATGGCAGTGTGCTACTCAAGTGGCTCAAGAGTTTACATCTATTTGATAAGCTGAAGCATATTATGCTTCTGACTGCCCCCACCCCTGCCTGAGATCATTAACATTTTTCCAGTTAAAGTCGATGCCTGATTATCTTTAAGGTAAATATGGCCTTCAATTTACTCATATGCTTGCTTTGCTGGCATCTAGGTACTCCCTCTCTTTTCACTAGATACAGCCTCCAGGAAACTGCTTTGAAAAATACACTATTTGCATGTACCACAGATCCAAAAAAGGATCTAAATAAAGACGACTCTGTTAAAGGGTGCATACTGTATTTTACGTTAATCCCACGGATCCTGTATTGCACAGTCCCACAATGAAGAAGGGCTCAAAGAGGCACAAAAGAATACTGAACAGCCTCTGGGCTTTTTGTGAGTCAAGAATTCACAGTATTAGCTCATTAGGATGACCTGGAAATCATCCTTGATTCCTCCTTTCTGTCACATCCCCTATCCAATCCATTAACAAGTTTGTGTCAAAAGACATGTCAAATGCCTTTACTTCTCTCCTCTCCAGCCACCAGGGTCCAAGTAACTAGCAGCCCTGCCCTGGACTGACTGGTTTCCAGGGCTTCCACACTTCTCCATTATGCCACACCAGCTCATCCCTCCACATGTGTGTGTGCACACGCACACACGCGCCACAGTGCTTATTCTCTACACAAACCACTGTTCCTGTTAAAATGTAAACCCAATTATGTGACCACCACCTCCTATACTTAAAACTCTCCAATGCCTCCCCATTGCTCTTAGAAGATTCAAACTCCTTAATGTGGCTTTCAAAGTCCTACATTATCTGGCTTCATTTTATACCAGTCTTGTCACTTGATTACTATGCTACAACCACACAGGCCTCCTCCTTCCTCTCTCTAGGCCTTTGCTAGTACTGGCTTGTTAAGCTGAAATGCCCTTTCGTCAGCTCTGCAAATACCTCAAATGTCAGCCCAGTGGTCATTTCCTCAGACAGGCCTCCCCTGGCCATCACTGAACTAATTTTCTTTACATCATTTATCAGTTTATCTTATTACTGCTAATGTGCCCCCACCCTCCCACCCCCATAGAATGTAAGCTGCATTATAGTATAGGGAATTTGTCCAGCTTATTCATCCCATCTCAGTGCCTAGCACACAACAGGCATTCAAAATTACTGAAGAAACAGATAAATTAATGACTGATTCCATTTAAATTGAAGTGCATTCCTGTAACTTCAGATACATCAATAGCGAACTACAAACACACATTCCAAAACCATATATAACTGATGTTTGGAATAAGCATCATATTCACACCATAGCTCCTCTCCATCAGGGTGGCAAATTCACTTTACAATGAATGAGTGCCGCTCTCTTACAATACATGTTAAGTGAGGGCAGGCCTGACCTAAGCCAATTACAAGCACTCAAATATTTAAAAAACAAAGGAAAAAAAAAAACAAAAAACAAAAATAAATTGATTAAAGAAAATAAAAAGACAAAACACATACACACACACACAAAAAAATACTTAAGGGAAAGGTCCTACTCAGTTACCTTACATATGATTACCTGGTTGGTTGTATTGATCTTCATAAGCATCCAACCAATAAAAGTGGAATACTTGCTCCTCATCTGCCCCTTTTACCAACGGGAGGTGACTGGAATCCACTTGAACTTCCTGCACTGAGAAACTGCTATCACCTTCTTGATCAACATCCCAACAAGAGACATCCGGGAGAACACTTCCTCTGCAGAAATCACATTTTCAAAAACCTTTCAAAATTCAACAGCAAATTGTAGTCCTACTTGCCAGAAAAGTCATAAAATGCTCTTACAAGTAGGACATGGTCCCTTTCCCAGGATCCATCTCTTGTTTCACTTCCTCTGCTGGCTCACTCTCTTGGTCCCAAGTCTTGGCAGCCACAGCCTCCAGGTCCACCTCTTCAGCTTCCATGGGCTCATCGAAGTCACCATCTTCAAACTCCATTGGCCCTGACTCCTGCTCTTCTTCTGTACTCTCCGCCTGCACCAGCTCGCCTGTAGGCATCATCACCCATTCTTGTCATGTGCCAGTGCCATTGGGCCAAAGGCTCATCCAACACTAAAATAGCAGCCTGTCCCTTTTCTATACTATGTGTGCATTTCTCTTTAATCTCCAAATTGGGTGTTTTTAACTTTTACTGCTGTTAATTCAAATCTTCACATTTAAACTTACCATCACACCACCTTCAAAATCACCTCTACATCCTCCATCATAGGGCCTCCATTTTTGACAAAAACCACTCAACACTTGCAATTCTGCCTGACATCGGACTTACCAGCAAATTCAGCACGTTTAAGAGGAACAGGAGTTAATGGAGGCTCCTTTCTGGAGACAGGGAAAGCATTTTTTCCTGAAGGAACTGCCTGTAAACGTTTTCAAACATTTAGTCAGTTAGACCTACATACTAAAAATATGCAACTGTCCTACCTTGACCAAAGATAATGACAGTTCCCTTTTATAAAAAGATTTTATGTATTATTAATGTAACAGCTTCAATTATTTTACTGTTACCTAGGTTTACAAAAAGATATTTGCTTCTGGAAGGAAAATTATTGCATTTACCACAGTTGTAATACCTATAATAAACACATACTAGTTACTGCAAATTTACTATGAAAAAAGCAGGCACATGCTATTTTTGAAATACATGAAACTATATGTTGAATGAGAGTCCTAATTTAAAACAAAAATCAAAATCAAAAACAAATTTAAAGGTATTTCCCTCACATAGAAAAGCAATAAAATAAGTTTAAAGCAATACCATAAATCAAGACTGAAGGTATCTCTACACACTTTACCGTGGGGGTGTGCACAGAGAAAGGATTCGGTGAAGCTCCAATGGATGTTCTCTTCTTCAGTATCATTACAGGTGGTGGAGTTATTTGAGGTGTCTAAAAGGAAAGGTAAGATATATTCACTGCCATGCTTGGTTTACCACAGACAGAAAAAGTATACTTTTTCACTCGTTGAAGCCCAATAAGCAAAGCTTTCTTTTCTTCCCCTTTCCCCCTACTCCCTCCCATCTATGTTCATGCACTGTGGTTACTATAGCAACAATACTATAGAAATTACAAGAAAACTAAAATAGATATTAAATCTACCCCCTCACCAATTTTTTCTTTTTAAAATTTAACGCACTTTCACTTAATCTTTGAGAATATGACATTTAAAAACTGTTAAGATAGAACTACATGGTGTTGATGTTAAGTCATCTTAATCAATGGTCACTTCAAAAGAAGTACACTTCTAAATGAGAGCTTAGTCTTTGTGGGAAATGGCCAAATTTCAAATTTGCAGTGCAGCTAATCCTGTTCAAGTTCTATGGGGATAGTTCACTCACTCATCCTTCATTCCCACTCAGAATTCAAGACAAGGCTCTTATACCTGATTGTGCAGATTGACAGGCTTCAATCTATTTAGGGAACATACACCACAGCAACTGAACACAAGCAGTGAGCACTAACAGAACTGACTCCTGGGTATATTCTTACTACTTCAAACACACACCCACACAACCCTATCTACATAATCACACAGCTCTAACAGCTGGAAATACTCACCTAAAATGGTGGGGAAAAGAAACCAACCTGAAGGGGTTTTTTTTTGTGGGGTGTTTTTGTTGGTGTTGTCCTTACATTTTTAAAAATTCTGGCAATAGGCCAGGCACGGTGGCCCACACCTGTTATCCCAGCACTTTGGGAGGCCTAGGTGGGCAGATCATGAGGTCAGAAGTTCGAGACCAGCCTGGCCAACACATTGAAACCCCATCTCTACTAAAACTACAAAAAAAATTAACCGGGCGTGGTGGTAGGCACCTATAATCCTAGCTACTCAGTAGGCTGAGGCAGGAGAATCGCTCGAACCTGGGAGGCAGAGGTTGCAGCAAGCCGAGATCGCATCACTGCACACCAGCCCAGGCGATCACACAAAAAATTTTTTTAAATTCTGGCAATAGTTTGTTTTGTATAGTTACTAGAGTGTTTCTTCAGTCTATGTCCCTTGCATATTTTAAAACTCCTGGAGATTCATTTACCTCGGTGTTAAGATCCTGTAGAATGTCACCTAGCAGATCGTCCTTGGACAAGTCTACAGCTTTCTGGAAATGATAAAGAAAAGTAGCATGAGAAAGCCTTGCACTTAAAGTTTTCACCAAAACTACACACATGCGTATGAAAAGAAGAGTCCTTGCCTCTTCATCCCTCACTCTGAGGGCTCATCTACATTCACAGATTTTAACAATCACCTATGTATATATAATTCCTACATCTATAGCTCCCGTCCTCTGCGTTCATCCTTACTCCAGGATATTCTTGCTACTCACTAAAATTAAACACACTCTCAATTCAGCTTTTCTGTTCAATTTTCTTTTCCATTTCCCAAGTTCCATTGAGGTACCTTAATTCACTTAGAAATCTACATCCAACTTAGTGAATGAAACTGGAAAAATGTTACTCAAATATATACTGAGCACCTATTATCTGTATGATCAAATATTAAATTCATCTCACAAAGGAAAATACAAAATATAAGGAAACCGTGAAACTCACATCTGCAGTTTTTTTCCCAGCATAAGCAATGAACATTGACTTAATATTGTTCGGTTTTGTCACTGCAGGCTTCTTTAAATTCCTCTTGTCTTTGTTGCGTGCTTTACCATCTTTTCCTGTTGGAATATAAATTATTTAGAAACATGCATCAGCAAAAATCAAAATGAAAGTTTAAAAGCCTAGTCACTTCATCTCTGTATATGTGAACTGGGAAGAAAAATGTTAAGAATTAAAAATACAAAACTATGAGATTTTATACAAGGTATGTAGGAAAAAATATTTTAAATGAGCTTAATTCAAGAAAACCTGGGCTAAATGTTATTACTGAAACTAATAAGATACCGGTTAAATATCAGGGTGAGTTAAGTGTGACTGCTTAATTGCTATTGTTAATGTGAATTAAAAGCTTTTCAAAAGTGAAAATTTTGGGTTTTTCTGTTTTCCCCACAGAAATAAAAAGATAAGCTAATCTTGAACCAAGGAATTAGCCTAGAAGTCTTCATGATATCATCTCTTTAGCTCTACACTGACTCTGATAGGAAAATTTAACTATGAAGAAATGGGATTACCAGTTATGATATGGTGGCATCCTAATTTCCATTTTATGAGGAATAGCAACCAGACACATAGTATATCCTATCAACACTAAATAGCACTCCTGCCTGGGCGACAAAGCGAGACTCGGTCTCAAAAAAAAAAGAAAAGAAATGCAAATGAAAACCTCACTGACACATCACTTCTCACATATCAGAGTGGCGAAAATTCAAAAGCTTGACAACACTCTATTAGTAAGGCTCTAGGGAAACAAAACATTCATACGTTGTTCATGAGAGTACAAAACGGGACAGCACCTATGAAGAATCAGGCAGCAGCTAATAAAATTTTATGTGTAGCAGGCCAGGCGCAGTGGCTCACGCCTGTAATCCCAGCACTCTGGGAGGCCAAGGCAGATGGATTACCTGAGGACAGGAGTTTGAGACCAGCCTGGCCAACGTGGTAAAACCCTGTTTCTACTAAAAATACAAATATTAGCTGGGCAGGGTGGCGGGCACCTGTAATCCCAGCTACTCAGGAGGCTGAGGCAAGAGAATCACTTGAACCTGGGAAGCGGAGCTTGCAGTGATCCGAGATCACACCATTGTACTCCAGCCTGGGTGACAAAAGCATCTCAAAAAAACAAAAATAAAAATTTTACGTGTAGCTATTCTCTGAGCCAGCCATCCACTTCTGGGAATTTTCCCTGAGGAAAACATCATATGCACAGAGTTATTGGATGTGGCATTATTTGTAATAGCAAACTACTCAAAATAATCAAAATGTTCTTCCAAGGAAACCATTTGAATAAACTACGGTACAATCCCTATCATGGAATACTAGGTATCTACATAGAAATAAGTAATTTTAAAAAGCTTTCTATGTTCTAATATGGAGTGATTTTCAAGACATCTTGCTACATGAAAAAAGCAAAGTACAAAACTTCTACAACATTATCTTTTTTTTTTTTTTTGAGACAGAGTCTTGCTCTGTCGCCAGGCTGGAGTGCAGTGGCATGATCTCGGCTCACTGCAACCTCCGACTTCCCGGTTCACACCATTCTCCTGCCTCGGCCTCACGAGTAGCTGGGATTACAGGCATGTGCCACCATGCCCAGCATGCCCAGCTAAGTTTTATATTTTTACTAGAGACGGGGTTTTACCACGTTGGCCAGGATAGTCTCGATCTACTGACCTTATGATCCTCTCACCTCGGCCTCCCAAAGTGCTGGGATTACAGGCATGAGCAACCACACCTGGCCAATATTATCTTTTGTTTAAGAAAGAAAAGGGACTGGGCACCATGGCTCATGCCTGTAATCCCAACACTTTCCGAGGCCAAAGTGGGCAGACTGCTTGAGCCCAGGAGATTGAGACCAGCCTGGGCAACATGGCGAAACCCTGCCTCTACTAAAAATACAAAAAATTAGCTGAGCATGGTGAGATGCGCCTGTATTCCTGGCTATTTGGGACACTGAGGTGGGAGGCTACATTGAGCCCAGGAGGCAGAGGCTGCAGTGAGCTCAGCTGGCACCACTGCACTCGAGCCTAGACAAGAGAGCAAGAACATGTCTCAAAAAAAAAAAAAAAGAAAGAAAGAAAAGGAAATAAAAACACATATGCACAATTCCACTCCTGGGTTAGTACGCTAAAAAATTGAAACCAGGCATTCAAACAAAAACTTGTACACAAATGTTCATAGTAGCACTATGTACAACAGAAAAAGGTAGAAACAATCCAAATGTCCATCAACTAATGAATAAACAAAATGTAGTACATCCACATAGTAGAATATTAATCAACAATAAAAAGGAATGAAGTATTGATACATGCTATAACACGAGTGAAACTTGAAAATGTCAGATACAAAAGATCACATATTGCATGACTCATTTATATCAAATGTGAAATGTCAAGAATAGGCAAATTCATAAAGATAGAAAGCAGATTAATGGTTGTCAGGCTCTAGGGGAAGAGAGATTGGAGAGTGACTGCTAATGGGGCTTCCATTTGGGATGATGAAAATGTTCTAGAATAAGATGATGGTGATGGTTGCAAACATTGTGAATATATCAAATGTCATTCGTGGTAAATTTTATGTTATGCACATTTTACCACAGCAAAAAAAAAAAAAAAAAAAAAAAGTATTTTCATGTGCCTAAGATTGTGAAAAGGTTTGTAGGATATTTGTGAAAAATGTGAGACAGGAGATCTGTATCACCTGCAGCACTTTGAAAGCAAAATATAATTAATAGTCAAAATGTTAAATTAATAAAAATCAGGTCTTAACAGTGTATAAAAAGAGGAGATCAACAGAAGGTTGAATAGCAAGGAAGGCTTCATGAGGGCTTTAATCTCACCACTGTAGGTTAGTAGGATTCAGACAGAAGGATAAAAAGATATACAAGTAAACATTTGAGGTGAAATTCTTCCACAATTTAGTGTTTCTGTTTTATTGCATTTTCCTGCTGATTTTTCTTCATTGGGACTTGGTTGATATTTTTCTGTTTTTTTGTTGTTGTTTTTTTTTCCTGTCACCCAGGCTGGAGTACAGTGGTGTGACCTCAGCTCATTGCAACCTCCGCCTCCCAGGTTCAAGAGATTCTCCTGCCTTAGCCTCTCGAGTAGCTGGGATTACAGATGCCCACCACCACACTCAACTAATTTTTGCATTTTTAGTAGAGACAGGGTTTCACCATGTTGGCCAGGCTGATCTTTAACACCTGACTTCAGGTGATCCACCCACCCTGACCTCCCAAAGTGCTGGGGTTATAGGCGTGAGCCGCCACACCCAGCCATTTTTCTCTGTTTGAAAACAACATGTCAGGAATTAAATCCACACCATAGAGTTGACTTTATACTTCTAAGCAAAATTCAGTAATTTCTTATAAGTCTTTAAAGTGCATTGCAGAAGTCTGTTTTCCTTCCTAAGATCTTGTGACCTTACTGGGCTCCAAGTGAGGGACACTGAATCAGTGGGGCTTGCGGGTGAATGGTGGTGGCAAAGCACAAAATAAAAATTTCTAAGACTACCTCTCTTCCGGATCAAATCATTCTCTTCACTAATGTATTACTGGGAAGAGATAATATGATGACTATGGAAACACAGAGATGGCTCGTTAATTCAACAAAACTATATGCTTTCTTTGTGTCCACTACTGTGATTAGCACTGAGATTACCAGGACATGAGTCCCTTCTTTGAGAAGCTCACGATCCAGTCCAATCTCGTAATTTACAGCTGACAAAAACCCAAGTCCAGACAGGTAATGGAATTAGTTCAAGATGACACAGACGATTAACAACAGAAAACCATAACTCTAACACAGGCCTCCTCAGTTCAGGGAGATGAAAGTAGAATATGAGCTCATTCTCTTCTTCATGGACTCACACAAACTAGAAATACACAATTAACCACAATGCTACCAAATGGTACCAGTTTAATGCTACCAAATGGTACCACATTATACAGGTTGGCAGAACCAGGAAGATGGTTCACATATTCTAATTTAACTAACGAATGAATGAATGAATAACATCCCACATAGAAAAAATACACATATGCTTATTTTGTAATAAACCAGAAACTAATTTTAAAAAGGTTACTCATTTTGATTTTTAAATCATATAAATGTTTTACAATATTCAGAAGTAAAATTAAAAGGATTTTTAAAAATTGAAATTTGAATACAAACAAAAAATGAACCTGTGTAGTAAATTAATACAACACACACTAAAAAATTACTTTACATAGCTTCTGAACACAATATTCTGACTATAGACCCTTAGGAAAAATACAAAGAACAAAAAAAAACTGTAGAGAAATCATAAACTTTACTTGAAAGATTGTTAATAGACATATTCATTTAGTGATTCTGATAATATTTTGTGTATATTTTAGAAGACAAGGGTTTCAATTGAGAGTGAAGGCAGATACAAATATAGAATTGTAAGATAAAGAACCCAGTGATGTTGGATTAGAACCAATCAAATATATCAGTATGAACTCATAACATATATATAACCTCCTTGTTCTGTTCACTGAAAAGGGCCTAGAAGTCATTACACCCTAATAGCAATAGCAATGAGCACATCCATCTCCCATATCTGGATACCATTCCCCACTAAAAGGAACCAGGATTCTTGGGAGAAATGGTTGGTTCCAGGTCTAGGACAGGAAGAATACAAGATAAACCTGGAACATCTTATCTTTTTGGCCCAGAAAGCAAGGAAATGCTCAAAGACTGATGGAGCCATGTCAAAAGAACACAGGAGCCAGCTTAAAGGGGCTCCCACCAGCCAAATCTGCGATAATTTGAACATAAAAAGGAAAAATGATAATACTAGCTAATGAATTGTAACAGTAAATGTTTTTGAAATCCATGAGTCTGAAGCAATAACTTTTAAAAGGGAAAGGACTGCCAATAGATGCTCAAAGCAGTGGGTAAAAATTCATGGGGAAATGAGATATACACACGGCTTCAAATTATCACCCTCTATTTTGCATTAATTACTAAAGGGAAAAAAGTAGCTTTACAAGGAAGAAATCTGACAAACATAATCTTAACCAAAAGATCAAACTTAGTATCAACAATAATGGTACAAGTGACATTATACGCCCCTGTTATGATCAGTGGGAAGGACAGAACTTTATTTATATTGTAGGTGTTGACAAAACTTATTTTAAACATATAAATAAATATTTATAGGCTGGGCATGGTGGCTCACGCCTGTAATCCCAGCACTTTGGGAAGCCAAGGCGGGTAGATCACAAGGTCAAGAGATCGAGACCATCCTGGCTAACACGGTAAAACCCTGTCTCTACTAAAAATACAAAAAATTCACCGGGCGCAGTGGCACATGCCTGTAGTCCCAGCTACTCGGGAGGCTGAGGCAGGAGAATCGCTTGAACCCGGGAGGCAGAGAGCCAAGATTGTGAGCCAAGACTGTGCCACTGCACTCCAGCTTGGGCGACAGAGTGAGACTCTATCTCAAAAAATAAATAAGTATTTATTGTTGCCAAAATATTTAACCCAAATCTAAGCACAACGAAGCAGTCAGGTAAAGCTCAGATTGTGGGACGTTCAACAAAACAAACAGCCTGATCCCTTTAAAAATCAATGTCATGAAACACAAAGAGAGACCGGGGGCGGAGGGAGGTGTTGCTGTTCTACACTAAAAAAGACTAAAGAGACTTCAAAACTAAAATCAATTCTGCATTTTTTAAAAATAGCTTTAAAAGACACTATTCAGCTAACTGGAGAACTTTTAATATAGACAATATATTAGATAATACCATGATAATGTTATTATGGTTAAGTAGTCAAGTATCCTTATTCTTAGGAGGTCACTGCTAAAGTTCAAGAAGTTCACTGAGCAAAAAAGTCTCTGTGTATGCAGTTGGAAGGAGAGAGAAAACTAATGCTGCAAAATGTTATTCTGCAAATGAAGATCCAGACAGGCTTTTGGTCACATAAATTTCTCTTACACTGCTACATATTCTTTGCATTTTTTCTTTATTTTTAAAATACGCTTTAAAAATGTAAAAACTATTCTTAGCTCGAGGGCCATACAAAAACAGGCATGATTTCCTTTTGGGGTAACGAAAATGTTCTAAAATTCATTGTGGTTATGGCTGTACAACTGTGACTACATTAAAAGCCACTGAATTGCATATTTTAAATGTGAATTATATCTCGACAAAACGTTTTTTTAAAAAACTGGTTGTGAGTGGGCCATAGTTTGCTGACCCCCAATCTACCACTTAGTAGTAGAAGACTAATTAACAAACTAAACAAAAAAAAAACTGAAGATAATTTTCCATTCTCATTTTACAGGAACTAAATCAGGCTTGTTTACTCAAGAAAAAAAATTGCCAATGATTGTACAGCTAAGACAATCTGACACATTCATCCACAGTATTTTAAATTTCAATTATACAAAGCAAGTTGATTACTCCAGTTCTAAACCTTGTTACTGTGCTATACAATTATCAAACAGCTAAAATTCTAAGTACATCGCTTCAGTAGGAATTAAAAGAGATCACTGTTGCAGCCCTCAAAATCAGCAAGTTTTAAATGACCACAGGACCGAAAACTTTAAAATAAGTGAAGACCAAACTCCTTGAATAATAGAGACATAAAACTTCATTTCCCAGTGTTGTTTCTGCTTTTTATGTTTAATTTTCCACATAACTATGTTTCTCTCCATATTAGAACATATTCTGTACCTAAAAATAATGGTAGTAGGTCCTTCTCTCAAAGGGAAACTATCAGGGAACCAAGTCATCTCTAATTTTAAAGAATTATTTAAATCTCAAAACAACACTGTGGAAAACAAAAGGTAGGTACCTTTCTCACCAGTGTGAAGGGCATCATCTTCAAGGTCATCATCAAAAATCTCTCGGCCATCTTCCACATAGCCAATACCATCTGCAGGGACAAAATTTAATACTGGGATCAAATTTCTAAAAGTGGCCAATAATATTTTAGCCATGACCAAAAAAACCTTTTATACCTGCTCAGATGTTTTCCTGGCCTGTGCTATTTTTAAGTGTAGCAGAATTCTGTTCACACAGGTGTCAGACAATGCACAGCATCCACACAGCAGGTATGGAGTCAAAAACCAAAGGATACATATTATACCTAGCTGGGTGACCTCAGGAAACGATTTGGCCCATAGATCAAACTCTGCCACAATAGGATGCTTTATAGCAGTTTTACTCTACCAGAAGAATAAAAAGTAAAAGAATCAAGATTACCACAAGCCCAGAGACATCCCAGTCTACAAGGGAAAACTGGCCATATAGCTGAATTCAATTACAGAAGTAGAAACATAGTCACAGGCACAATCTACATGCTCCCTGTGGTCAGCATTCACATGGCCAAGAAGTCAGACCTTATAAGTGAGAACCACTAGCTTTCAGAAGGGGCACAGAAACATTAGGATCAGCCTTTGTATGGTGCTTTCTACTGACCAAGTTCATTTTCATACCTAGAACCTCATACACTCTTCACAGCAGCTCTGGGAGAAGGTAGTTTTCTTATTCCCATATTACAGATGAAGAATCTGAGGCACAGAGATCAAGTGACTTGTCCAAGGTCATAGGATTAGAAAGCAGAAAAGATGGATCCTGAACCAGCATTCCTTACTTCCAAGTGTGGTGCATTGGCCCCACAGACAAGGAGCTCCTCCCAATTCTTACACAGCCATTACCTGGAGGATTCATACTATATCCTGAGGTATGTGCCTAGATTCTCCAAAATGTCCCCCAAAAAACATCCTACTGTTCTGCTTCTTCATCCTCAAATAATTAAAGGAAAATCCAAACCAAAGATCCCAACAGTGCCTTACATTTGCCCAGGCAAAGCAGCAACTCCACCACATGAGAATCTATAAGAAGCACCTAACACAATGCCTGAGAAGCAACATCCCCCTACCTACCATCATCCACAATCCAGTCATCATCCTGACGTGCCTGAACCAGCTTCGAATACTGTTCTTCATCAACTTCTTCATAAACACTTGTGAAGTCCTCGACCTGCCATTATACAAGTTTCAGGGAAAAAAGAGCTTCAAATGGAGTGAAAGTGTTAAACAATTCTGATGAAAAAATTGTCAAATTGAAACTGGAATGGCAGCCTGAAGGAGTAGCTAGCTGCAACCAAATCATGAGTTCTGACATTCAACACCACTACAGGGTTTTCCTTAAATAGACATCAATTAACTTAGTATTCCTTTTAGGTGGGTGTTAACATAAGATATTAAATGATTCCATTAGCATAATACACTTGTCACACCATCAATTACTCATCTATTTCATAAAAAACAAACTGAATTATAGCCAATTCTTCATTAGCTGCTTTGGGGATTATTCACTTGTAATTTCTAGACTGGTTTCTCCTATACTTAGCAAACCTGTAAGGCATGCCACTTCCCTCTCCACTAGCTGATGTATGCTCTGCGAAGAGACGATAATTTTCATGCCTGTTCAACCAACCAAATATAATTCAAAAGGAAAATTTCCCTCATCCAAACCCCTCCAAAAGTTAGCAAAACAAACATACTGTATATTTTACAGGCAAACTAGATATGGTTTTTGAGTGACCCTGTTTGTATTATCACTGATCCCCTACCATTCTCAGGTCTTGAAAATGCACAGGGACTTAAATGGTGAGCTATTTGAAAGGCAAGCCCAGAGAGTGGCAAGTCCTCTGATCACACTGGTTGCCTGACTGCCAGAGGGTCACAACACCATGAGCTATTGGTATCAGTAAAGCAGACCATCTATCAACAGCTAAAGCAACAAATGAAAGATACACGCCACTGCTGCAGCTGCCCATGGGGACAGGTCAGTGACTTTCCAGACGACACTCTGGTGGGCTGGTTTGCAAGGTCTCGTAGATATTTATTTAAAATTGCCCCAGGCTGGACACGGTGGCTCACCCCTGTAATCCCAGCATTTTGGGAGGCCGAGGCGGGTGGATCACCTGAGGTCAGGATTTCGTGGCCAGCCTCAACAACATGGTGAAACCTCAACTCTACTAAAAATACAAAAATTAGCCAGGCGTGGTGGTGCATGCCTGTAGTCCCAGCTACTCGGGAGGCTGAGACAGGAGAATCACTCGAACCCAGAAGGCAGAGGTTGCAGTGAGCCAAGACTGCACCACTGCACTCCAGCCTGAGTAAC
The DNA here is from genome assembly GCA_963574635.1 of Cheracebus regulus. Lineage (NCBI taxonomy): Eukaryota > Metazoa > Chordata > Mammalia > Primates > Pitheciidae > Cheracebus > Cheracebus regulus. The sequence continues at coordinate 17,584 of CAUYQU010023574.1, read as the reverse complement.
AGAGACTCAGTCACAAAAAAAAAAAAAAAAAGAAAGAAAAAGAAAAAAAATGACCCCATTCTTGGCCGGGCACAGTGGCTCACACCTGTAATTTTATTAAAAAATTACCCCAGGCTGGGCATGGTGGCTCACGCCTGTAATCCCAACACTTTGGGAGGCTGAGGCGAGTGGATCACTTGAGGTCAGGAGTTTGAGACCAGCCTCAAACTCCTTGAGTTTGAGTTTTCACATGGTGAAACCCCGTCTCTACTAAAAATACAAAAATTAACTGGGCCTGGTGGTGAGAGCCTGTAATCCCAGCTACTTGCGAGGCTGAGGCAGGAGAATCACCTGAACCGGGGAGGAGGAGGTTGCAGTGAGCCATGATCGAGCCACTGCACCCCAGCCTGGGCAAGGGAGTGAGATTAAAAAAAACTTCTCCCATTCTTCCAAAAGTTCTACCTCGGCTGGGTGCGGTGATTTACACCTGTAATCCCAGCACTTTGGGAGGCCAAGTGAAACTCCGTCTCTACTAAAAATACAAAAATTAGCCAGGCATGGTGGCAGGCACCTGTAATCCCAGCTACTCGGGAGGTTGAGGTAGGAGAACTGCTTGCATGAACCTGGGAGGCGGAGGGTGCAGTGAGTCCACTCCAGCCTGGGCAACAAGAGCAAAACTCCATCTCAAAAAAAAAAAAAAAAAGAGTTCTACCTTCCTCAAATGGAGTATGGGAGAAACAACTCCACCTAAACAGATAATACCTTAGGAAAAAACTTGGACAGAGCTTTTAGAATCTGAAGGCCACAGCTGACTAGATTTCTGCCATACCTACAAGGCTTATAATTACAGGATTTGGCTGAGTTTTCACCTCCTTTTTAACCTACTCTACAGGAATCACTGGCAAATACTGATTTGGCCTTTAATGATCTGGTAACAGAAACAACCTGCCCTACCAAATTAAGTTTTTAACAATGCAGATGCAAAATAGTCCAATATTACTATACTAACCAATTTTCTTTTTCGGGATGGGAGGGGAATTGGCACAATTATTTTTGTTGAAGACAGACTTTGTCTCTTATTTAAGTGATTCAATATATTATCAAGGAGAAATCAGAAAACTATTTTTAAAAATCATTTTGAGTAAGAAGTCATTTTTACTCAATCTTTAAAAAAAAACATTGCTACTGCTCGGCATGAACTCTTAGAGCCACACCGTAACATCACAGTGTTAAAGGGAAATCAGCCACATTGTAACATCTGAAATGCCCCATGGAACTCCTTTATACAAGTACCTACATTAAAAATGCTTTATTCCTGGGCTCAGTGTGGTGGCTCACACCTGTAATCCCAGCATTTTGGGAGGCCTAGGCAGGTGGATCATTTGAGGTCAAGAGTTCAAGATCAGCCTGGCCAATATGGTAAAACCCCGTCTCTACTAAAAATATAAATTAGCCAGACGTGGTGGTGGGCGCCTGTAATCCCAGCTACTCGGGAGGCTGTAGCAGGAGAATCATTTGAACCTGGGAAGCAGAGGTTGCAGTGAGCCAAGGTTGTGCCATTGCACTCCAGCCTGGGGGACAGAGCAAGACTCTGTCTCGAAAAAAAAAAAATGCTTTATTCTTGTTTTACTGTAATCCTTTTAGCAACCTTTTATGATCTGGTTGCCTCACTTAACTTGAACAAATGATGACAAATAGTAAATCCTCTTATTTGGTTAACTGTTAAACATGCATATTCTGAAGCCAGCCTGCCTGGGTTCAAAAAAGCATCTGCCACTGTGACCTCATTAAACTTTCTGTGCCTCAAATATCTCACCTTCAAAATGTTGTTAATCATAGTATCTAATTTCATTTGGTTACTGAAAAGATTAAATGAATAAACACAGGCCAGGTGCCATGGCTCACACCTGTAATCCTAGCAATTTGGGAGGCGAGGCAGGCAGACTGCCTGAGCTCAGGAGTTCAAAACCAGCCTGGGCAACACAGCAAAACCCTGTGTCTACTAAAAATACAAAAAAAAAAAAAAAAAAATTAGCCGGATGTGGTGGCACATGTCCGTACTCCCATCTACTCAGGAGTCTGAGGCAGGAGAATTGCTTGAACCCAGGAGGCAGAGGTTGCAGTGAGCAGAGATCGCACCACTGCCCTCCAGCCTGGGTGACAGAGCAAGACTCCATCTCCAAAAAAAGTGAATAAACACATTGGTAAATGCACTTAGAATAAAACATTAGTTCAAAAAGTGTATCAATTACAGTTGTTATTTTCTAGTATTGGTTAATCACTTTGTAGCCATAAGACAGTATTATGAAGATGGTGGTCACTCTGTTTTTTACCTGCAAGCCATAAACAGTGGATAGAGGAAAATCAAAAGAGCATCACATTCAATCTTACAAGCAGGACATGGCAGAAGTTAAGGTCCAAGTTTCCACTGCCACTACCCTTGCAAATGAGATAAGGAAAAACAGTTCTCTCCAAGTAGTGCTTAGCTACACTGCTCAATACCTTAAGAGTAAGTAAATGCACCTCTAAATGACCCCAACAAACCTATGGGACTTACCATAGATACAGCTTGCTCAATAAGGAAAAATACAGATATGGCTATGCACTTTCATTTTGGAATTTTAAAATCATCTGTAAAATACCTTATAGGAACTCTACCTCATACCCATGCTTGTTCAATACTAATAAGTTCCTATTACAAGTTTAAAATATATGAGTATTTCTAATCTGGGGCAAAGGTGACATAAGACTACCTGCAGGCTATGAATTAGATGAAGCACAGAAGGAATAAAGAGGAAAAATGGTTACTTACTTCATATTTACACTTCTCACCAGCTTTAGCCTTTTTCAGTCTTTCTAGAGCTTCTTGGCGCCCCTTCTTTGATTTTTTTTCTCGCCGGGCTCGAGAAGCTACAAAACTCCCTGAATCTGACACACCTGAAAAAAAAAAAATTTACAAGCTATGTTACAAAATTGTCAGCCATCTTCCCTCAAACACAAAGGAAAAGTTTCTAGCCAACAATATCATACAATTTTAATATTATACAAGTAATTTTTATAATGTAAATAATTCACAAAGCTCATGGCCAAACATACAGATCCAAATATACATGACTCTCCAGAAAGTTCCTGTTAAAACAATTAAAGCCGCTGTTTTTTCTCCAAAAAGAGGAAAATTCCCGATTCAACTGATACCCTGGCAGAGACACTAAACAAGGGAGATCAGCAGTTAACTAATTTATCACCTTTCCATTACAAATGACCAGCCAGAAATAATCCAGTGGGTTATAAAGGAACTATTCATCTTGTATTCTATTAATCGACATCTAAAAGGCTTCAAGGAGCAACTCCTCTTTGCAAAGTACTAGGCACTATGAGACACAAAGATAGGCCAGGCACAGTGGCTCACACCTGTAATCCCAGCACTTTGGGAGGCTGAGGCGGGCGGATCACCTGAGGTCAGGAGTTCAAGACCAGCCTGGCCAACCAGATATGGTGGTACGTGCCTGGAACCCCAGCTACTTGGGAGGCTGATGTGGGAGAAACACTTGAACCTGGGAGGTGGAGGTTGCAGTGATCCAAGATCATGTCATTGCACTCCAGCCTGGGCAAAAAGAGTGAAATTCCATCTCAAAAAAAAAAAAAAAACCAAGATAAAAAAGACATGGTGTCTGTACTCAAAGAACTTACTAACATAGGAGACAAGCAGCAACTGGCTCTAAACAATATTTAGAAGTAATACACACCTTAAAAGAGGTACAGACAAAGTACCCAGAAATTCAAAGAAGGAATACATTGAGGACTGGAGAAATTTAACAAAGATGGCTCTGAGGAGATTCTCGGTATGTCACTTATTTCAAGGCCTCAATTGGTTATGACATAGGCCGTTAGTAAAACAACTACAGAGACTAAAATTGTTTGTCAAAAATTACTGAAATGTCAGAGAACTTTAGTGTTTATTCATTTAACTTTTGAATTATTCATGCTCTGCTCATCATAAACTGACCATTCCACACACATACTGAAAAAAAATTCGGCCGGGCGCAGCAGCTTATGCCTGTAATCCCAGCACTTTGGGAGGCCGAGGCAGGTGGATCGGCTGAGGTCAGGAGTTTGAGACCAGCCTTACCAACATGGTGAAACCCCATCTCTACTAAAAATACAAAAATTAGGTGAGCATGGTGGCAGGCACCTGTAATCCCAGCTACTCCAGAGGACTGAGGCAGGAGAAGCCCTTGAACCCAGGAAGCAGAGGTTGCAGTGAGCCAAGAGTGCGCCACTGCACTCCAGCCTGGGTGACAAAGCGAGACTCTCTCGGAAAAAAAAAAAAAATTCATCCACAGAATTAAAGACTTTCATATACCCACTGATGAATGACTAAGTCAAGCATAACAGTGCTGCCTGTCAGCCATGAGTTTAGGCTCAGCATGATTGCCATCTGTGTCTGTGAAATTTAGTATTTTATTGTGTTTGGTGCTAATTAATTTATAAAAAGGAGCAGGCACAGAAAAGGAGAAGTATGGATAAGAGGCAGCCTAAAACTCCAACCCCCACTAGAATGTTCATAACAACATCAAGCTGCTTGACTAAGTGTTTGACTGAAATAGAAGATACAATTTAAAGAACATGTACCAAGTGCTGGCAATAAACTGCTGGAGACTATAACTTAAAGGTGAAGCATAATTAGAGATCTTATTTTTTTCTAGCTTTCTAGAAATGGAATCTCTCTTTATAACATCTCACTCTATTGTTTAACTTTCACATTTGACTTTTAAATCCATTTTCAGAAAGACATTAAGGAATAAAGGTACTTAATGATGACAGCCACAAAAACTTAGATGTCACTCAAATTATTTCAAAAATCGTGAACAGGCCTACATGAAAAGGCTTCAAAGATTACTGAACGTGACCCCTGAAAGTGAAAAGCTAACCTCAGTGTATTCCCTTCAAGACTCCCTTGACGCCTGACATCTACAGGTCTTCAAATGGACTTATTCCACAGGCAACAACATTCCACTACACAGGGTTTAGGGTACAATTACAAATAAGACAGAGCTGCCTGTCCACAAGGGGCTCCCAGTCAAGTAAAGCAAAGTGCCTGAAATTGCCATCACAATATAACCATGGTGCCACAGGAAAGGTAAGAACTCAGTACTGAGGAAATGTACAGAAGAGAGCTGTTAATTTTGCCTGAGAAATCAAGGAAGGCTTCACAGGAGAGGTTTCCAATACAGGCCTAGAAAAAGGAGTAGAATTTCACAATCAGAGAACAGGGTAAAAAGTGGCACAGGCAAAAGAAGAGGCATGAGCCAAATTACAAGGGATGAAAATGCACAGTGTATTCAGAAACTGAGAGACGTCAGCATGCAAGGTAAACTCAACAAGAGAGTGTAGAGTGAATACGAGACCCAGATTAGGGAGAAGCAGCACATTCCAGCTCTGCCATTTACTAGGTGACATGAGAACACCAGTTAACCAGTTAAGCAGCAGACAGCTGTCTTGCTTTAAGCTGCCCAGCATCTGAAACTGTTTGTGAAATCCGGCCCCCAACCCTTATAAATCTTGATGGGACGCAGAGCCCATGTCCCATTACAGAAGCTGAAAAGGTTGATGCTCTTTCCCAGACACCCTTGCAGCCTAGGGCCTGGGCATATAAAATACACTCTACCAATTCGGAACACCTGCTCAGACATTAAATCAGAAGCTAGTGTCACAAGGAAGTGGGTATGAGTTTTAAAAGAGCCTACAAGTAGCAACAGCTGCAGGAGGATTAAGACACTGGCAACAGTGCCAGCAATGTCCTAAGGTATGAGCTATAGCATCAAGTACTTGGTCATGGTTGGCAATGACCTTCTCACTGGCCCATTTTTGTGGCACAATTTCATTCACTGTTCCTGCCTAAGCAGCTCCCAGACTGGCTTCCTAGTCGTCCTGGAGTTTCTGTAAACGCAGTATTCTTCTAATAAATTCTAACCAATCTGCTAGAGTTGGTTCCTGCAGCTTACAACTAAGGACTTTGACTGATGCAGAGCCTTGGAGTCCACATCTGTGAAATGGGGATAATCGTGTCTGCTTCAAAAGCTGTTAAGGATTACATGAGGATGCCTATCTTACTTTGCACTTAGCAATATAGGAGTAGCACATGTAATGTTTCTGTGTGAAGTCAAACACACATACACATACCCCACACACACCACACCTAAGAGTACCAAGGTCTAGATACAGAGGCCAAAAATAAAGCAAAGTCGTTTTCTGCATATGATTAGATGTTTACCATCTCTACTCCATGAAGACAAACCATGTCCCGCCTACCAACCATCATAATGTCAGAGCCCGGGAGAATGCTTGTACCTAGCAGGTAAATAATACAAATTTGCTGAATGAACCAATGAATAAACTACTGTACCTGCTTTTTTGATCATTAAACTTGCCCTGGCCAGGCACAGTGGCTCACGCCTGTAATCCCAGCACTTTGGGAAGCCAAGATAGGTGGATCACCTGAGGTCCGGAGTTCGAGGCCAACCTGGCCAAAATGATGAAACCCCGTCTCTACTAAAAATATGAAAAATTAGCCGGGTGTGGTGGCAGGCACCTGTAGTCCCAGTTACTTGGGAGGCTGAGGCAGGAGAATCTCTTGAACCTGGAGGCAGAGGTTGCAGTGAGCTGAAATCGCGTCACTGCACTCCAGCCTGGGCAACAAGAGGGAAACTTCATCACAAAACAAAAAAAAAAAAAGCAAAAACTTTCCATGATCTTTTTCATGTATAATAACAACTAGTTATAGGCCTTTCAACTTTTCACTGTCATTATCAAGGTGCTCGCCTTCTAATACTGAAGAAAAAACAGCCTACATTTTCTGTTTTGGAGTATGTCTCCAATGCTTCATGTAGGCAAGTTAGCAAAAACAGAATAAGCATGAAAAAAAATCCAATTACAAAGGTTTAAATATTTGTTCCAAAATTACCATGTGGAGTACCTCCATCCTCCCCAAAAGCAGACAGACACTAGCTTACAGCAGTCTTTCAGGTAACAATCTTTCAGTTTCCCCTAAAGGAAAAATTCCAGTCACAAGTCCCCAGCAACTACTTAATCAACACCATAACTTAAGAGGAGTCTCAAGATTGCACAGCATCCTCCGGAGTGATTTCTTGATGTTCATAGATGACGTACAGTTTTTAGGGTGAAGAAAGGGCTCAGTGGCAAATCACTGATAGAGGACTGCACAGACTGTTCGCATACTCACACCCTACATCCCATCTGTAATCCAGGCAGGTCGACTCTCAAATAGTCTTAAAAATTGAACCGCTAGAACCAATTGAAATCTGTGATTCACAACTAGGTGAATGCAAAGGAAGCTGATTAGGAAGCGAGTTCTCATTAATGCTGATGTATCTTAATGACAGGAGAGGTGACGCTTGAGCTAACAAAGTGAAGCATCTGATTTTAAGTTAGAAGTTACTGAAGTTAAGTCACACTTTAGTTGAACACTGTTCAAAAATCAGAAATCGGGCAAATCTATTTGCATTTTTGTATTCTATTTTTGGAAATAAAAGATACCCCTGACAAATGGAGTGATGTACAGGGCATCCGAAATGCCCTGAACTGACTTTTTTTTTTTTGAAACTTCATCAGGAATGACTAGATTGTGAACAGTATTTCTACGCAGCACTTAAAGAACTTTCCAGAGAAGAATTTGAAACAAAAATTGTTAATGCATAAAGTAGAAACCCATTACCTAAAAATACAAAACGTGTTTTTACCCGATGACAGCACTTAGAGCTTTCTTTCCTGCTTAGTGACAATGTATAAAATGTTCCTGGAAGTTGCTACAAAAGGGGGCACAGATCAGTTCTGTTCAAGCCCTCAAGTGGATACTTAGGGTGATCGCAGTGAAACACTTTCGGCCAAAACAGTGCCCCACGGGGCCAATCTCAATAGAGTTATACCCAACACGTGGGTGCAACTCACCAAAATAGAAACTCAATCGACTGTGGAGACTCTCAGTAGCAGAGGTGAGACAGTCTCCCAAACAAAAATCTGTCCAAGCTAGGGTCTGCCAAGAGCAAACCGCGCCTAAAGGAAGCCCGGTCCGACGCCAGAAAGGCCCCCGCCCGGGATGACCAAGGTCTGCGCCCAAACAGACCCGGCGTGCGCGTCCCTCACAAAAAATAATGCAGAGAGTCCCTCAAAACCCCCACCACCGGCAATCACGCCACGGTCCCAACCCGGTGCCCCGCGCGCGGAGTTGTCCCTCACCACTCGCCCCTATCTTACAGTCGTCGCCGTGCACGGGCGCCATGGTCCCAAATGTCCCGATTCCGCGCCAACCAGCCCGAAACTGGCGCGGAGACCTAGACAGGCGCCCGCGTGAAAGCCAATCAGCGGCTCGGGAGGCTGCGGACTTCCGCCCGGAAGGCTACTGACGTGCCGCACGGCACCGCGCCCCGCCCCTGGCCTTCCCGCGGGCGCGCGTTTGGCGCCCTGTGATGACCCCGTGGGGAAAAGCTAGAGCTAAGGGGAAGCCGGAGGAGAGCAGGAGAAAGAAGCGGTCGGGCGCAGGAAAGGCACCGCCTGGAGACTGCGCAAGCGCACGCATGCTGATGGGAAAAGATTTGGGCGCGTGGGAGAAAAGACGCTCTGGTTCTCAGAGCCAATTTTCCCGGAAAAGAGGTGCGGGCGGGCAGGAGAGTGGGCGTGGCTGGATCTTTTTCCCTAGAGCCTGGGAAAGCGACTGCCTCCTGCTGCGCGCTCTGAGTTTTGTTTCTCAACAGTGTGACTACAGTAGCTGTGTGATTAACAACTTAAAGATATATGCACCATCTTAACCAAGATGTAGCATTACCAAAAGTAGCATTAGCGATAAATGGTAAGCTGACCTCATATGCCTCCTGATGTAATGCGTGTGAAAAAGGAGCAACTTCGCCTATGTGGTCTTCTTGCAAAAAATGTCTAACCTAGGGAGACTCAGCCCCCCAAAAAAAGTCTAACCTGACTCTAACCACGAAGAAACAATGAGATGTATTCAAAATGTAGGACAATTTAGACCAGGCGCGGTGGGTCACTCCTGTAACCCCAGCACTTTGGGAGACCGAGGGGGGGTGGATCACCTGAGGTCTGGAGTTCGAGACCAGCTTGACCAACATGGTGAAACCCCATCCCTACTAAAATACAAATACTAGCCAGGCATGGTAGCTAGTGCTTGTAATCTCAGCTACTCGGGAGACTAAGGCAGTAGAATCTCTTGAATCCGGAAGCGGTGGTTGCGGTGAGCCGAGATCGCGCCATTACACTCCAGCCTGGGTAACAAATGTGAAACTCCGTCTCAAAAAAAAAAAAAAAAAGTAGGACAATCTACAAAACACCTGGCCTGAACTCCTCCAAATTTCAATGTTATGAAAAACAAAAAGGGCATTCAATTTTTGTGTATGGTACAATGGCCGTATACATTTTATCTCTTTCCAAAGAGGTATAACACTTTTATTCAATAATGCCTGCCAGACATTTGTATTTTTTCCTAAATCATTGCCCACATGCTTATTGATCCCTTCTTCATGTGACAACAATTTCGTAATATTTTCTCCAAAGAGGATGTAAAGATAATTCAGTCTATCCTCCAGCATGGTTGATCAATACTTGTTTCTTAATTTCTAATTGTTTAGAAAATGTCTTTCAGCTTCATAGCCATTTAATATCATGTTGTGTGATCCATATGTTGTGATACCTAACATGTAGTAATTCACATGTAGACATAACTTCCTAAAGTACTACAACAGATTTATGCCTCCACTTCCCTTTTAAAAACTAGTGGAACTTTTATAGCTTTATTATCAAGTTTATTCCAAACAGGAGAGAATCATGTTGGCTAGGCATCAATAAGAACCAAATCCTTACCTTAACAATTTCATAGCTGATCACTTCCCACATGTCCGCTTATAACTCTAGGCATTTCAAACCTCTTTTGTCTTTCACTACTGCTATGGTCTGAATGTTTCTCTCCACATAAAATGTTTGCATTGAAACCTAGTCACCAGTGTGGTGATGTTAGGAGATAGGGCCTCTGGGAGGTGATTAGATCATTAGCAGGAACCCTCATGTAGGATTAGTGCCTTCAGAAAAGAGGCTCCAGGGAGCTGCCTTGCCCCTTCTTCCATGTGAGAATACAGCAAGAAGGCACCATCTATGAACCAAAAAGTGGGGCTACCCCACACACTGAATCTGCCGGCACCTTGATCTTGGAATTTCCAGCTTACAGTACCATGAAAAAATAAATTTCTGTTGTTATTAGCCACCCAGTTTATGGTATTTTGTTATAGCACCCGGGAAAGACTAAGACAATGACCCACATACTTTGGGGAGAAGGATCTGTAGGACACTTCCTTTTTTTGAGACAGAGTCTCACTCTGTCACCCAGGCTGGAGCGCAATGGCGCGATCTCGGCTCACTGCAACCTCCGACTCCCAGGCTCAAGCAGTTCTCCTGCCTCAGCCTCCTGAGTAGCTGGGATTACAGGCGCCCACAACCACACCTGACTAGTTTTTGTATTTTTAGTAGAGACAGGGTTTCACCATGTTGTCCAGGCTGATCTCAAACTCCTGACATCAGGTGATCCACCCGCCTCGGCCTCCCAAAGTGCTGGAATTACAGGGGTGAGCCCAGCCAGATATTTTCATACCATAATATGACTTCTGGCCTCACTCATTCCGTTTACAACTCCAGGTAAGTCATCACAGTGGGGCAGGAATATTCCTGGAAGCTATTCTTACACCAAGAAGTCTATCAATAACTTAAGTATATATGGCTTAAGTATATATATGGATTAAGTGCCGTCGACCCACATAAATAGAAGACACAAGCCCAAACTAAATGCAACATCAACTCCATTTCCCCATAGTGGAATCCCTAAATGCCTATGCCTGTTTCACTGCCACTAGGCAGGAAGGGAAGTGTATCAGAGGGACAGTTGGAAGTTCTCAAGAGCTGATTGTTAAATATTCAGCTACTTTGTGATCTGCATGTTAAACTGTTGGTAGCTTGAAATCAGTAATTGTGGAAATATTAACACCCTGGAAATTGGCAAATGGTACAAATCAGAGCTTTCTTTTTCTAAGGTTTATCGGCAGACAACCAAGTGGAAAGTAGTCATATCTGATTGCAGCTAAAATATCTTACTTTTGTAGATCTACCATTTGATCCGGCAATCCCATTCCTGGGTATCTACCCAGAAGAAAAGAAGTCATTATACAAAATAGATACTTGCACATGTGTGTTTATAACAGCACAATTCTAATTGCAAATATATGGAACCAGCCCAAATGCCCATTAATCAATGAGTAGGTTAAAAAAATGTGGTATAGGCCTGGTGCAGTGGCTCACACCTGTCATCCCAGCACTTTGGGAGGCCAAGGCAGGTGGATCACCTGAGGTTGGGAGTTTGAGACTAGCCTGACCAACATGGAGAAATCCTGTCTCTACTAAAAAAAAAAAATTACAAAGTTAGTTGGGCATGGTGGTGCATGCATGTAATCCCAGCTACTTGGGAGGCTGAGGCAGGAGAATCGCTTTAACCTGGTAGGCGAAGGTTGTGGTGAGCCGAGATCATGCCATTGCACCCTAGCCTGTGAAAATAGAGTGAAACTTCTTCTTTAAAAAAAGTGATATATATAATATATATATAATATATATATATATACACACACACACACATATATATACACATATACAAACACCATAGAATACTACTCAGCCATAAAAAGGAACAAAACAATGACATTCACAGCAATCTGGATGGAATTGGACACCATTATTTTAGGTGAAGTAACTCAGGAGTGGAAAACCAAATAGTGTGTGTCACTCATAACTGGGAGGTAAGCTACAAGTATCCAAAGGCATACAAATGAGGGACAACTCATTTATTACAGGTGGCAGTGTAAGTTGGTACAATCTTTTGGAAAATAATATTGCAATATGTGACAAATACCATAAACATACTAGTATCTTTCAAGCCTTTATTTCCACAGGTAAAAGTTTAATAAGAAAATAATAGTAACAAAAAATGCAAAGATGTTCATGGCTGCTGTTTTCCATTCATTAGCAAAAAGTTGGGACCTAAAAGTCATCATAGCACACGTCTAATGATGTGACATCAAAAAGATAAAGCGATTGGAAAAATTCAAAATATGAAAAACATCTATGATATTTCACAAAGTGAAAACTGCAGAGGGCAAAGTGATACACACCCTTAATTGCAACAATATATCAACTCGTTACTTACCTGAAAGCAATATGCAAAATGGAGTATGTTTTGCCAGGATGATAGAATTCTAGATTCTTTTTGTTTATAATTTGTCCTGTTTAATATTATATTAGAAGGATTAAAGACACAGGTAGAGTCAGACTTACGGTTTGATTCTTAGACTTCTACTTTTATGTGAATCACCACACTCTCTTTCACAATGGTCAAACTAATTTACAGCCCTTAAAAAGAGGCCGGGTGCAGTGAGTGGCTCACACCTGTAATCCCAGCACTTTGGGAGGCCGAGGCGGTCAGATCACCTGAGGTCAAGAGACCAGCCTGGCTGGCCAACATGGTGCAAACCCATTTCTACTAAAAATACAAAAATTAGCCAGGCGTGGTAGTGGGTGCCTGTAATCCCAGCTACTCAGGAGGCTGAGGCAGGAGAATCACTTCAACCCAGGAGGCAGAGGTTGTAGTGAGCCAGGATCACACCAGTGCAGTCCACTCTGGGTGACAGAGTGAGACTGTATCAAAAAAAAAAAAAGAATGAGATCGTGTCCACAGCAACATGGATGGAGCTGGAAGCCACTCTCCTAAGCAAACTAACACAGGAACAAAAAACAAGTACCACGTGCTCTCACTTATAAGTGGGAGCGAAACATTGAGTACACATGGACACAAAGAAGGGAACAACAGTCACTGGAACCTACCTGAGGGTGGGATGTGGGCAGAGGGTGAGGATCAAAAACTACCTAGCAAGTACTATGCTTATTACCTGGAAGATGAAATAATCTGTATACCAAATCCCCATGACATGCTACTTACCCATATAACGAACCTGCACATATATCCGAGCGTAAACATAAAAAAAAAAAAAAAAAAGCAATCTAGTAGATCTGAAAGGGGACTCTTTTTTGCCTTTCTGCCTTTTCTCCTCTTCCTGCAACACAAATGTGATGGTTGAAGCTCCAGCAGCTATCTTGGATCATGACATAACTGTGAAAATGAAAGTCCCACAGTGAAATGGTGGAACAGAATAAGAGCCTGGGTCCCCAACATCCGTTAAATCACCATACCATCCCTGAGCTGTCTACCCCCAGACTACATGAGAGAAAATTAAACATCTGTCATATTTAAAGCCACTGTTTTTTAGTTTTCTACTGTATTCAGCAAACCTAATTCTATAAATTATACTTTATTTATGAAGAAACGGAAATTCAAAAATGTGGACTTTTAGGTCCCAACTTTTGCTAATGGAAAACAGCAGCCATTAACCTCTTTGTATGGTGAGTAAGTAGCAGATGGGGATCAAGATTCTTATTTGTCTAACTGCAAAGCAGATACTTTTTTTCCATTGTCAGTCTCTGATTAACATCTTTTTTTTTTTTTTGGAAACAGAGTCTCGCTCTGTTGCCCAGGCTGCAATGCAGTGGTACAATCTCTGCTCACTGCAACCTCTGCCTCCTGGGTCAAGTGATTCTCCTGTTTTAGCCTCCCAAGTAGCTGGGATTACAGGCGTGCACCACCACTCCTGGCTACTTGTTTTTTGTACTTTTAGTACAGATGGGGTTTCTCCATGGTGGCCAGTCTGGTCTCGAACTCCTGACCTCAGGTGATCCACCCGCCTTGGCTTCCCAAAGTGCTGGGATTGCAGGCCAGAGCCACCGCCCCTGACCTGAATGAGTATCTCATCTCAATCGCAGTAACAGTTAAGACCACATGAAAACTTTCATAAAATTTCATCATTTAACAAATGTTTTTTGAGTGCCTACTATTTTCTGGCACTATTCAAGGCCCTAGGGATAAGATGGTGAGCAAAAACAACTTCCCTTGAAATGATTTCCTATGCGTCAAGCAATCTTTCTTCTATGAACTAGATTTTTTCCCCTAAATTGGGAGAAGCCCAGCCAACTGGATTACATTCTGGCACACCAGCCAGGTATATTTCCCATGGCAAAGCAGTAAAGTAGTACTCTGGTTTCAATATCCGTGTGCGTTTGTTAGCATGCATCTAGCCTTGGAGCCTGATTGATTGTCTGTGGGTCTGAAGATCAGCTTTGTGGCCATCCAAAGATTCTGAGCCCAACAAGGTAGTGTTGTTTATATGTAGCTGTGGAGAGGACTGTCTGCTAGCTGAAAAGAGGTCAGCAGTGAGAGGGCCTCCATGTGCTCTCAGCATTCCACAGAGATTCTGGGCAAAAAGAGAAGACATGCAACTCTCCTGAAACTCAAGAGACCATCTCTGCATGTCCTAAGGAAGTCCAGTCAATACCCACAACACTGAAGACAGGACCTTGGACCCTGGGATCAAGGAGGGTAACCCAAAGAAGCTTTCCCTAGAACCAGCCAGCACTTGGCACTCCCAGACCCTGATCTCATAGACGCACCTTTCCTAACCCAGGAATCTCCTTATGAGGATTGATCTTCAAAAATACATCTCTGGGCTAGGCACGGGAGCTCACGCCGGTAATCCCAGCATTTTGGGAGGCCAAGGTGGGCGTATCACCTGAAGTCGGAGGTTCGAGACCAGCCTGGCCAACATGGCGAAACCCCATCTCTACTAAAAATACAAAAATTAGCTGAGCGTGGCGGTTCACACCTGTAATCCCAGCTATTTGGGAGGGTGAGGCAGAAAAACCACTTGAACCCAGGAGGTGGAAGATGCAGCGAGCTGAGATTTCGCCACTGTACTCCAACCTGGGCAACAGAGCAAGACTCCATCTCAAAAAAAATAATAATAAGGCTGGTGCAGTGACTCATGCTTGTAATCCTAGCACTTTGGGAGGCCAAGGTGGGCGGATCACGAAGTCAAGAGATCGAGACCATCCTGGTCAACATGGTGAAACCCCGTCTCTACTAAAAATATAAAAAAATTTTAAAAATACAAAATACAAAAATTAGCTGGGTATGGTGGCGCATGCCTGTAATCCCAGCTACTTGGGAGGCTGAGGCACAAGAATCACTTGAATCCAGGAGGCGGAGGTTGCAGTGAGCCGAGATCACGCCAGTGCACTCCAGCCTGGCCACAGAGTGAGACTTTGTCTCAATAATAATAATAATAATGCAAAAGATACCACTCCTGTCATTAAGCGTCCATTATCAATAGAAATCACAATCTGAAAGTATCAATGTGGTTTGGATTTAGGGAATTAATTTTTGTGGTTGTTTTGGAGACAGCGCTCACTCCATCACCCAGACTGGAGTGCAGCCTCAACCTCCTGGCTCAAATGATCCTCCCACAGATGTGTTCCACCATGCCTGGCTAATTTTTAAAATTTTCATAGATGTGGGGCCTCACTTCTGTTGCCCAGGCTGGTCTCGAACTCCTGGCTTCAAGGGGGTTAATACTCGAAGTGTTGGGATTACAGGCATGAGCCACTGCACCTGGCCAGAAAATTATTTTAGTTCAAGCAGTCATCACTTGTTGCTTCATCATATTGCCTTCCTTGTTCCTTCAAGAGTAAATAAAGATAACTTATATTTTATTTTCCTTAGTCCTTAACTACTTATTGAATAATTCCTACCACTAAGACAGACTTGCTCAATTAGCCATTAATAGTTCAGGCACACCGAGAGTTTGTTTTATAATCATCTGCTTTATTTATTTATTTATTTTGTTTTTATAGGAGATGGAGTCTGCCTCTTTGTTACTCTATTGCCCAAGCTGAAGTGCAGTGGTACAATCATAACTCACTGCAGCCTCAAACTGCTGGGCTCAAACAATTCTACTACCACAGCCTCCCGAGTATCTGGGACTACAGGGATGTACCACTATGCCTGGCTAATGTTTAAATGTGTTTTTTTTTTTTTTTTGAGATGGAGTCTCGTTCAGCTGCCCAGGCTGGAGTGCAGTGGTACGATCTTGGTTCACTGTAATCACAGTCTCCCAGGTTCAAACAATTCTCCCATCTCAGCCTCCTGAGTAGCTGGAATTACAGGTACCTGCCATCAAGCCCAGCTAATTTTTGTATTTTAGTAGAGATGGGGTTTCACCATGTTGGCCAGGCTGGTCTTGAACTCCTGACCTCAGGTGATCCGCCCACCTCGGCCTCCCAAACTGCTAGGATTACAGGCATGAGCCACTGTGCCTGGCCAGTTTTAAAATTTTTTATAGAGACAAGGTTTTCCTATGTTGCCCTGGCGTGAAGTGATCCTCCCACCTTGGCCTCCATTTGTAACTGCTTTTGCTTCACTGAGGTTGTTCTATTTCTTTCTTTTCTTTCTTTCTTGAGATGGAGTTTCACTCTTGTTGCCCAGGTTGGAGTGCAATGGTGAGATCTCGGCTCACTGCCACCTTCGCCACCCTGGTTCAAGCGATTCTTCTGCCTCAGCCTCCCAAGTGGCTGGGATTACAGGCATGTCTCACCATGCCCAGCTAATTTTGTATTTTTAGTAGAGATGGGTTTTCACCATGTTGGCCAGGATGATCTCAATCTCCTGACCTCGTGATCTACCTGCCTCAGGCTCCCAAAGTGCCAGGATTATAGGCGTGAGCCACCATGCCCCGCCAACATGCTCGTTTATGTAGATCCTAATTTCTGATTTATATAATTTTCCTTCTACCTAAAGAAATTCTTTAAACATTTGCAGAAGTCTGCTGGCAACAAATTCTCTCAGTTTTTGTTTGCCTGAGAAAAGTTTTTATTCCACTTTCACTATTCATTGTGCTTTAGCCACTTTAAAGACCATACATATAATGAGAAGTTATTTCAAATCAGCATTTTAAAAGAAAAAAGTGACTGTATTGTAAACAGTATTTCATTTCCTACAGGAGATTAATAACTCAAAAATGGTAATTATCTAAAACACTGATAAATTTAGCAATCATTAAACAGGATTCAGTCTTTTGATATTAAATAGATGGACAGGATCTAAATAGCATTAGAAATAATGTAGTTTTCCTTGAAGAGGTCCTTTACATTCCTTGTTAGTTGTATTCCTAGGTATTTTATTCTCTTTGTAGCAATTGTGAATGGCAGTTCGTTCTTGATTTGGCTCTCTTTAAGTCTGTTATTGGTGTATAGGAATGCTTGATTTTTGCACATTGATTTTGTATCCTGAGACTTTGCTGAAGTTGCTTATCAGTTTCAGGAGATTTTGGGCTGAGACGATGGGGCCTTCTAGATATACAATCATGTCGTCTGCAAATAGAGACAGTTTGACTTCCTCCTCTCCTAATTGAATACCCTTTATTTCTTTTTTTTACCTGATTGCTCTGGCTAAGCCTCGGCACTCATTGCTCATTCTCTCCTCTCTAGCACCACCTTGCTTCACTCTTTATTTTTGATGTGTTGCACTATCTTTCCAAGTTCTCCCCCCTATAATACAAACTCTACACCCAGAGATAAATACTCCTGTTAGAACAAGTCC
>CAUYQU010023570.1:0-12140 GCA_963574635.1 Cheracebus regulus | reverse complement strand
CCCTCCTTCCTACCCTCCTTCCTTCCCTCCCTCCTTCCCTCCCTTCTTCCTACCCTCTATCTGTCCCTCCTTCCTACCCACTCCCTCCCTCCATCCTTCCCTTCTTCCCTCCCTCCTTCCTTTCCGCTTTTCTTCCCTCCTTCCCTTCCTTCCTTCTTCCCTCCTTCCTACACACTTCCGCCTTCCCTCCTTCCCTCCGTCCCTCCCTCCTTCCTATCATCTGGTAGGCAACAAATAGATCCTACTTTAGAGTCAAAGGCTCTTAGACCTCAGATGCTCTGGTCCTGGGCCCAACTGGTTAATTTCCCGAATGGGAGAACTCAGCGACAGGGATTTGCATGAGTCGCACTGTGCCTGGCAGAACCGTGATCAGAACCCGGACCCCTGGACCACGCTCTGTGATCGTCCCATGGCACAAAGCTGCTGTGGCCTCCACCTCGGCACAGGGGCAGGGCGTGCTCTCTCTCTCTTTTTTTAAAGCCTGCCACATTTCTCTTCTGGTTTCAAACTGATGTTCCGAGAATAGTTGGCTCTATCCGCAGAGTAGGTCCCTGTCCACAACACAACCTTCAGAGATAGGAAGGACATGCTGGCAAATCCTCTATCCTCTTCTGAAGGACGCTAGGGGAGAGGAGAGGGCTCGGCCAGCAGGACAGGCTCTGAGATGGCTCTTGGTGTTGCCCTGGGGTGGGAACCTCTCCTGTGACTCAGGGGACGCATGCAGCCATACAAGGTGGGCAGCTCAACTGCCTCCACCACGACCAGCTCCTGACCGTGCAGTGACTGCTTAAGAGTGACAGCTCATCAGGCCCTGGGAACAGCAGGAAGGGGGCTGGTGACAGAGGCTTTGGGGAAGGCAGGCCCCATGGCCTCCAGCCCGCCTGGACTCAGCCACCTGCGTGACCTCCCTGTGTCCAGGCCCCAGGCCACCCAGGAACTACTCCCGGCAGCTCTGGACAGTGGTCAAGTCCTTGAGGAAGAGTGGAAGGGGCGGCCAGGCCGAGGGCACCCAGGGCTGTGGGGGAGAAGCGGACCCCGGGGACACGGCCGAACCCTGGCCAGGGTCTGTCTGCTGGCCGCCCACCTTCGAGGATGGTCTGGCTTTCCCAGCACGGTTTGTCAGGAATGGGGTTAGGGCCAGGGTGCATGTATTTGGGTTCATCAGATACCCCTGCCTTGGAGAGGGAGAGGAAGTTCGTTCTGCGTGAACCCCATGGGTTGGGCCGGTGGAAGGAAGAAGAACGCACAGGAACCATCGATCCCATTGATTTCCCGGGGGTGTGTGGGAAGAGATTTCTCTCCTGCGGGGGTTTTGAAGCGCAGTTTGGCAGGGCTGGGGCCTTCGTCACTAATTGAATTCCATTTGTGCCGGAGAGAACAGAAAAAATACTGTTTGGCTGTGCCGGCCCCTCCCCCTGCGCGAGGAGGAGAAGAAAAGTGTGGATGGAGAGCACGCCCTTCAGGCCGTGTGAACCAGCCCGGCCATGGTGACCCGAGGGCCCGAGGCTCGGCACAGGGCAGGTGTCCCCGGGACAATAGCCCCCGGCACCCGGGCAGCCTTCAGGGGCAGTGGCAGGCCCCAGGGATGGGAGGGCAGGGACCACCCTGGGGAGAGGATGCGGGAGCAGGGCCCGAAGGAAGCCCCGGGGCCCCGCCCAATGAATGTGAATCCCCATTCAGAGCGGCGCCCTTGTTCCCTGGAGTCCGCTGCCTGGGCAGCCGCAGATGTCCCAGAGCGGAGGGGACGATTCTGCAGACACAAAGGCGCTTGTCGGGAGCTGCTGCTGTGTTTTGTTTGGGTTTGGGTTTTTTCGCGCCAAAGCCAGTGAGGCGAGGGAGGCCTTCGCTTCAACTTGACCTCCTGGTGCTCCCAGTACCCCGCCGGCGGCCCCAGGATGGCTGCCGTAAGCCGGTGAGCCCGGGCCACCAGGATGCCGCCCGGCCCCCGTGCTCCCGTGGCAGCTGCCCCCCCAAGAGCAGTGGTGACCAGGGGAATGATCATGACGGTGGCAGAGCCCTGCTCACGGCCGATCATATGTGTCATCTCATGTCCATGTTATAGATGAGAAGACTGAGGCCGCGAGGCTAAGCGGCTTGCGTCCACGCTCACACAGCCCCACAGTGTCCAGGGCGGGTGCTTCCCGCCCGGGCTGTCTCTTGGACGCCCCTGTGTCCAGCCCTGTCCTGGCACTCATTGAGGGGAGGAGGCTGGGGCTGCCCAGCTTCTGGGGCTCAGGGCCTTTCCATCCTCGGGGGGCCTGTGGCCGGCGGACACCTCCCATCTCAGAGCCAGGCCTCCCTGCTATCTATGACACCTTCGGGAAATAGGCCCATTGAAGACCTTATCTGTGATCAACGTTGCTAAAAAAAAAAAGGGGAGATTGAACCCCAGCGGACGCTCACGTCCACCCGGCTCACGGCTGCATAAGCCAGACCGAGAAATCGCAGATGCCATCGTCGGCCGTCTGACTGTGGCCTGGCCCTGGGCTGGCAGGCTCCTTATGTCTCTGGGCCATGTCGGCTCAGCTGCACCCAGCAGTTTAATGAACGTGAGCAAACACTGCATGGGAGAAGCTGGCAAACCTCCTCCCGACAAGGGCCGTGGTCCAGGTCCTAGGGGTGCTCACGCTGCTCTGGCCGCTGAAGACATGGGGAAGCCCCCAAGACCAGCGACCCTTTATCCATGCTATGGGGCACTAAGGAGAAGGAGACTTGCTCAGGTAGCTCCCAGTCCAGTGACCTCCCCCACCGCCCCCAACAAGGGTGCGCCTCGTGTAAAGTGGTCTAATGGAGGTGGCCCAGGGAGCACCGACCCTGAAACAGACAAAGTGACCACTGGCTGGGCGTTCCACATTGTCACCGCGACAGCCTGACGGGCGTTTGTCAGCACTGGGCAAAGCACCTATGACTTCAACAGAGCCCCAGCACCCGCCCCGGAAGACAGCGCTGAGGAAACAGAGCCAGGAGCACAGAGATGTTAAGTGACTTTCCCCCATCACACAGCGGTAGAGGAAGGGACCCACACGACCCCACCCTCCAGGGCTTCCGGCAGTAGACGGATGCAGGATGAGGGGACACTCAGGGAAGAGGACAGGGACGGGAGGACCAGGAGCTAAGGCTGGGAGCCCGGCGGAAGGCGGCCGGCGTGCAAGCCCGTGGAGCCAATGCCAGGCCCCGGGTGTGGAGCTGGGGAGTTGGTGTTCTAGCTCCAGAGCCAGGACTCGCTCTGCAGGGGGAAGTGATGGGGAGGATCAGGTGTGGGCCGTCACAGCGGCTCCCTCTCCAGGACACCCCACCCCGCTTCCACCCAACAGGTGGGGGGTGGGCGGACAGAGCCCAGCAAGGGTGCTGCTTTCCTGGGGCTGAGTCACACCCAGTGGCCGTGGGGACAGAGCCCAGCAAGGGTGCTGCTTTCCTGGGGCTGAGTCACACCCAGTGGCCGCGGGGATGGGGAGATGGGCAGATGTCGCAGAGAATGTTGAGGCTGGTGATCGGTGACAGCCATGGCCCAGCCAGCTTGGGCACTGCATGCGCCGTCCAAAGCCCCGAGGCCCGGGAGAGGAGCCGGCCCAGTGGGGTGGTCGGTGGAGAGCCGGGCTGCAGAGGCGCCTCTGGGCTCCAGGGGTAGATTTGGCCTCAGGGTGCCCCGGCCTTCTCCAAGGGTGCCCAGCATGGGGGCTCCTCCCAGGGCCAACACAGCACTCCCCAGGGATTTACTCTCTGGAGTGGGACCCCGACATTACCCATGCCACCCCACCTTCCTTGCTGGGCCAGCCTTCACGCAGCTGAGAATGGTGATGTGGCTGATGATCACAGCCACCGTTATCCGGCACGTTTCACATGCTGAGCCCTCAACCCCGGATACACATGCCTTGGGGCGGCCACCTGCCGCCCTGCTCCCGCGCTGTCCTTACCCTTGAGGTCCCTGTGCAAGAGGCATTTGGTAGGTTCTTTGCACCTATTTTCTCTACTCCTTGCAACAGCCCTGTCCCCTTTTACAGATGGTAAACTGAGCCACGCAGAGAAGTAACTCCCTCCTGTCCTCGGAGTGTCCTAAAGACCCTCCTTTGCCTGGTGAGTGACACACTAGAGCCCCTCCTGTGACGGCTCAGGTAAGTGGCACCCCTCAGACCTGCCTTTCTCTGGGCGGAGTGGCCCAGTTGCGGTGGGCACTTCCTCACCCAGCCGTGGGCACAGGCCAGACCCTGAGCCCAGCGGCCCTGTAATTTCAGATGTAGCTAGGCATGTGTGTGCTATCGGGTGATACTTAAATCCCAACCTTTTCAAAAGCAAACCCAAGTAAGTACATATTTGAGAACCATAATTCCAAGCTTGGAGGCCTCCCTCAAGGCGACAGGGAGTGTGGCATTGTGACCGCTAACCCGGTCCCTCTGTGGCCTTGGGTTTGAAAGTGTCTGTGTCCGGCTGGGAGGCAAACTGCTGACTCCAGTGCCTGGCCAGCCCACACCTCTGTGTGGCAGCGTGCAGCAGGACTCCCGGAGCTCGTGTCAAGAGCAGAGCCTGGTCTCCACCCAGGACTGGGTGGTGGGGAAACACTGCCTCTGGCCCCAGTGAGCATGGAGGGGTGAGATGCCCGGCGGCCCATACCACCGAAGGCCCAGGTGAAGGCTGCTCAGGGCTGGCGGCTGGGAAGGCTGTGGATGCCCCAGCCCCAGAGCAAAGCCTTAGAGGGAGCCCAGGGCCCTGACCTGGAGCGGGACAAGGCCCCGGGGTACAGGGGGAGTGTGGGAAGGGCCCCTGATCACACCAGCTGCACTCCGTGGGCCGTGGGGAACTAAGGGATGTGTTCGAGGAAGGCAGATGTGTTTCAGGAGTAAAACAGCCTAGAACCCCCTGCAGCTGGCAGGGAGTCCGCACCCTTATCTCACTGGAGGCTCCATGGTGCCGTCAAGGGTGCTCAGCCAGGCTGCCCCTCACTTGGGGACCAGGGCAAGGGCCTGGCCCAGCCTGGGGACCGACATGTTCTCTCGAGGGTTTGTTGTGCAACTGGGTAGTGGCGGTGCCTGCCCCAAGCCCTGGGTCCAGTCAGTGAGGGTGTGACAGCAAGATGAGTCAGGGGAGGATGGTCTCCCTCCGCACCCAGCTGTCCTTGAGAGGCCACCAGGTCGTGGCTGTCACTGTCCCTGTCGCTGACAGCTGGAGAGAATGGCCAGGCTGTGGGCAGGGCAGTACGGGAAGGGGGCTGGGATGGGGCCAGGCTCCTTCCTGCTGGCTTCCCTGTGGATGGGTGGACTGACTGTCTGACGGGGTACACATTTTCTTTGATTAAGGCGGTGATAGGTTTGCACAGTAGAGATTTCAGCAATTTCTGGAAGTGCAATTATGTGCCAAGAGCCCTTGCCTGGGAGCCAGGATGCACAGCCTGGACCAAGTCGTGGTGACCGGGCACCCCTCCTGAAGCCGGGCTCCCTGCTCAGCCTCACTGCCACCATCCTGCAGGTGGCCGTCCCTTCCCTCCTGGAATGTGTCTGTTTCCCCATGCACCCATCCTACGCTTCATTTGAGGTGGGGTCTGAGCGCCGTCCCACAGCCTTCCTGGCCCCAGCTGGAGTCCTCTGCCCCTCTGGGAGCCTGCTGGGGGCCTCATGGGCGTCCATGGAGCTGGACAGGGGAGGGCTTCCCCTGCACCCCAGTGCAGAGATGGGGAGCCTGGCCTGGGGCGACCCCCTGCCCCCTACCCCGTAGAGCTCACAGAGTTGGCCAAGATGGCCTCCTTCCCACAGGGGCTGCACAGGGCTCCACTCCCCAGGGACGGGGACTTAAGGATGGGGGGACAGGCTCAGGGCAGCGGTAGACAGGAGGTGACCAGTGCCGCAGCCCCTCCCACCACACCCTCTTGGCCTCGAACTGGCCCCCAACCCCCATTCCTCCCCTGCGCTTCACGCTCATCTTCGGGGCGTCCCCTCTGTCTCTGACTGTCCCCTCGCCACCACTGCCTGCCTCAGCCATCTCAGCTCACCATGCCTACCACCTGGGGGTCTCCCTGCCAGGCATGAACTCGGGGCGGTGGGGTGGGTGGAGGGGTGGACATGTGCCCTTCCCCTGTGCCGGGGAGACCTGGGGAGTCAGGGGTGGCGGGAGGAGCCTGGCACCGGGGCCTGGAGGGACCAGCGGGGGCCGGGGGGTCCTGGGCCTGTGGTACATCCCCGCTTCAGTCTGAACAGGACCTGCCTGGGAAGCACTTGGATTCCACTGACTGGGACGATGTCACGTGACGGTGACTCACACGCCCAGGGGCCTGGGAGAACGAAGGCCACTGAGTGGCCAGCAGCAGTGACCGGGCACCCCACATCCCAGGCTGGCCGGCTTTCTCCAAACACATTAGCAGGCTTGTGGGGGATGCACGCTCCCGCCACCCTCATCACTCACAACGCAAACGTCATTTCCAGGCGGCTTCGGGCCAGACTGGCTCTGCTTGAATGCTGGCTGAGCAGGTCCCAGCCCCAGACCTTGGTGGTCCCTGCACCCCCGCGAGCCCAGTGTTGCCATCCACATCTCGAAGGGGACAGAGAGGGCCCAGGGCACTGATGGACACCGGGCTGGGCTGCCTCCTCGTCCAGGGCACCCTGCACCCAGCCTGCCCCCAACACTTGGGCCTGACATGTCTTCCAGTGCCTCCCATGGAGGGTCCAGAGTGGCAGGGAGGCATGTGCTCCCAGGCCCTTCACGTCAGGTTCTCGGGAGGGAGGACCTGAAAGGACTCCGAGCCCACCTGACTCAGGGCACCTTGCTCAGGTACAACCACCGGCCCTACCCGCCACAGCGCCCTTTTTCCCGCCAACTCCCAGCACAGGTCGCTCGATCCCACACACAGACACAGTGTTCCCCCAAGGCCTTTGCACATGATGGCCCCACTCCTGGCAGTTCTTCCCCCTCTCTGTCACCCAGGCCCATGAATGTTCTTCCTACACATTTCACTCAGCTGCTCCCTCCTCCATGAAGCCCTCCCTGACTACACTCCAGACCAGCAAGCCCAAGGGCTGGCCATACTTCAGATCTCACACACACACGTACTCATACACACACTCACACATGCACGCACATGTGCACTCACACATTCACACACACATGCACAAACACGCACACACATATGCTCACACATGTACTCATACACAGTCATACATGCACACACACATTCACGCACGCACTCACACACATGCTCACACGCACACACACATTCCTGGCCCTCCGAGTGCCCTCCAAGCGGTCCACATACCTCCGCCAGGCCTTTAGTCACATCCTGGCAGAAGACTGGCTGCAGCCTGGTGGCTAGGCCAGGCAGGTGGCCTGGGCAGCCTCTCTGGGCACCAACTGATGGGGGCTGGATCCGCCCTCCCCACTGGGGTGAAGCCAGGGTTTCCTCCCTGCTTCCGTGGCTGCCGCAGGCTCTTGGCTGTGGGCAGAGCTGATGGGCCCCAGATGGGAGTTGGCGCAGGCCTCAGAGGGTCGCAGGGTCAGGTGACGCTGGGGGCCCCACTTTGGTTGATGGAAGATGACCCAGTCCTGGCTGAGGCCCAGGCACTTCCCCACAGGTCCTGCCCCCGTGTCCCTGTGGGACAGGGCCAAGAGTCCCTGTGGGGACAGTGTGAGCTTCCCTCAGGATGGCATGGGGTCTCAGGGTGAGCTGTGGGGACAGTCCCAGCTGAAGTGGGGCCCATCCTGGTCCTGGCTTTGGCTCTGGTTAGTTTCCCTGGGTGTAATGACACGGCATCGACAGGGCAGTTTTGCAGGCTCGGCAATGTAATCATGGCACGTGAGAGGCTGGCGGACAGCGGGGCTACCCGGGTTCCTAGAGCTCGCTCTCCCGGCCTCGGGAACATGCCCCTCCCTGGCACAGTTCCCCCGCTCAGCCCCAGACCCGACCCTTCTTCCAGCTCACCGGGCATCCTGGCTACCCACCGCCTCTCCCCTTGAATAAACACCAACTGCCCTCGCAGGCCTGCAGAGCGCTCCATCCCATCTCTCTCTGGATAGCTTGGGAAGAGTTTTCTAAACGCAGAAATGAGCCCCCGCCCCCCGCCCTCGGCTCTCACCAAGCCCCCTGGGTGTTCTCCTGGCAGGGGCCCCACCCAACGCCCACTCGCACGTGTCCTCCAAGACCTCACTCCTTCCCTTTTCCTGCCTGGCCCCTCAAAACCCCACACCTGCTGTTGGCCTGAGGCTGCCTGCCGTCCCACCTTGCTCAGGTTGGCCGTGGACCCTGGGCACAAGTATGGAGTCGTCTGCCCAGTGACAGGCCCAGGGTTCAGTCTGTGATCCTCAAAAACCCCTCAGGCAGGCAAGGCCCGGGGCAGCCAGAGGCCTCCTGCTACGGTCGAGCTCCACCTGGCCAAGCCGGGCTGGGCTCCAGGGCCCTGGCTGCCTGCTGAGGGCTCCTCCTCCGGGCCCCCCTCCGCCCCACCCTGCCTGCATCTCAGCCATCACTCTGACCCCTGGCACAGGGGCACTCTGCCATCTGGAGCAGAAGGTGGTCTGTTGGGGGCCTGGCTTGGCTTTTGGCCTGTGGTCACTCCTTGGCCACCTATGCCAGGGCAGCACTGAGCCCCCAGGACAGGCCACCCCTGAACAGAGCGGTGAGGATGAGGGGCTCCCAGCCGTGGCCCCAAGGACTACCTGCTACCCCACCTCGCTGTCCTGCTGTGCCCTCTGCCCCTGAAGCACATGGGCTCTTTCTGAGACACGGGTTTCAGCCTTGCTGGCTGGGTGCCTCTGAGGGTCACTGGCGGTTGGGCTAAGGGGGTCTTGCCCACCCAGGCATGGAGAGGCCAGCCAGGGGTCTCAGGTCCATCTGAGTAGCCCGGCGTCATCTGGGAGGCAGCGCCCAGCCTCGGGGCCAGGCTGGGTGGGTGCTGACTGCAGCAGGGACCTGGGTGTCTCTTGCTGTTCCTCTCAGGCCTCTTCTGGGGTCCGGGGGCCTTTCAAGGATGGAGGGGACCCTCAGTGAGCCGGCCGGCCACATTGTGTTCCCATCCTGATGGGAAGCTCCGGTGGGGCCCCTCGCCCTCCCGGCGGGGCCGTGACTAAAGCTGAGCCCCGCCCGCCCCAGTGACTGGGCCTGGCTTTGTGCACTGGCCTTTCTTTCTCTGCCGGACCATGGAAAAGGCGGTGTCAGCGCCTGCTTTGTCTGGCCCCTCCGCGCTGCCGTTCTCAGGCCGGGACAAAGCCACCCGGGCGGATGCAGCCATTCACTGTTTGGATAATTCGACCACAAAAAGCGTGTGGCCCTTTCGCCTCCATCAGCGGGACTCAGCGCCCCACCCCCACGGCCTTTCAGGGCTCTCCGGAGAGAAAATTCCCACAGGTTCCCAAGGCAGGCGAGAGCCCTGGAAACAGCTGCTTTGGCCTCTAACGGCCCCTGTTTAAATCCCGGGGATGGCTCTGTGGCCGGGCGAGGGATCGATTCTCCATCGAAAAACAGGACAAGAGCCCCCGATCCCAGATGCAGGGTCGTGGGGCCCTGACGAGCTCTGCCCTTCCCCTCTCCCCTGTGAACCAGTGCCAGGCTCTGGCCAAGTCCCTCCCTCCCTCTGGCCTCAGCTTAGTTTCTAGAGCTGCAAAACTTGGGGATAAGTCATGTTTGCGTCCCAGGGGTCACGAGGTCTGAGTCAGATTACCGGACCCAGAGCTTGGCACATGGTAAGAACTGGAAAGCAGCCAGCCCTTCCTCCCAAGCCCACGGGGGTGCTCTGTGCCCCACAGGCTGCAGAGTGTAGGACACGGGTGTGAGAGGTGTGTGGGGTTGTGTGCAGTAATCAGGCTGCCACGCTGAGAAAGGGACGCACCGCTGGACCCCACGGCTGAGGGTCCTCTATGTCTTGCCAGACCTAAAACCAACTCCCACCCAAGACCAGCTTCATTTCTCCGGCGGACCTTGTCTGAGAAACCCTCTTCCTCCCGGCCCCGATCTCTCCCCAGCTTCGGCACAGCCTCGCCTCCTTCCTCCAGTTCAGGCCGCCGCCAGGGCTCTCTCGTCCCTGCCATTCTCCCTGCCCACGTCCTTCCTTCAGCAAACCCTGCTGGCTTCACCTCTGTGCCATGTTCAGAATCAGACGTATCCACCCCCAGGTCCCAGCGCTGCCCTCCCTCTCCTGGCAGCTGCAGCTGCCTCTGCCCACGTTCCCTGCCTGCCTCTGCGTCTCTCCCCCTCCAAGCTGTGAGCCCCGGTGGTCCCCACACCAGGCCAGACAACCCAAGGGCCACCTTCAAATGTGGTCCATGGGTGTGGAATGAGCAAATGATCAGCCTGAGCCCTTGCACTGTGGAGTCAGTGCCTGTAGCAACTAGAACCAGCAGAATCCCAGCCCCACCCCCCTGGCGGACAGCCCCGTGCGGGCCGTGTGGACCGGGACACCTCCAGGCCTGCTCTAGCTGTTTTGACTGTGAAGTGGGCAACGACCCCTCCAGCTCCTCGGCCACACCCAGGCCCCGGGAACTCTCAAGTCCCCATCACTGCAGCCCTGGGTGTGGTCATGCTGCTCCTAGGGCCAGGCAAGCAGCCCTTCGCAGGGAGTCTCACTGGAGGGAGAAGGGCTGGCCCAGGGACCCCTCGGCCACACACAGCAGCCTCTGGAGAGAGCTCCCGCCCAGCCTGGGGCATCTGCTTCAGGTGCCCTCTGGCCTCTTGGCAGCAGCTGCCCAGAGCTGCCTGTGCTGGGAACACCTGAGCCCTGTGGAGCTGATGCCCGCCCCCTGCTCCTGGGCTTCCGTCTCTGGGCAGGGCCCTGGGCTTCGGGGGCCACCTCAGGAGGCCTTTGCAGCTGTGGTCTGGGGCTGCGGGGAGCAGGCTGGGGCCCCACTCGGGCCTGGCTGGGACGTGTGAGCAACCTCTGTCCTGGCAGGCCCCTTTCTGCCTCATGTGCCCAAGGCCCTGGGGAATCAGCTCCTGACAGCATGAGAAGGGGCATCCTGCAGGTCCGTCACCTCATTTTACAAGTGGGGAAACTGAGGCAGAGGAGGGGACCTGCTGGAGACTGAACAGGATGGAAGCAGCACTCGGGCTGAGAAACCTGGTAACTCCCTATAGACCAGGCCCTCTGCTGGGCCAGGCTTCGCCAGCCCCCAGAAGCCCTCCAGTGCCATTGTTCTTAATGCACAGATCACCCAGCGATTCCCAAATGATGTGGCATGGAACCCCACAAGATAGAACATGCTTGACCACAGAAGGGCCAGGGACCAGGGAGGACAGGAGATGCCACGTGAGGCGTCAAGCTGTGGCATGGAGCCACACAGTGGGACTTCAGGCCGGCGAGAAGAGTGGCTTTGGAACCAGACATCCTGGGGAGCCACCACCCCCTGCCAGGGGCCTGTGGCCCCATCCCCACGGGCAGCACCTGCACACCCTCAGCCCCTGGCCTCCCAGGGCCAGCTGCACCTGGGCAGGTACCTGGGGCCCTGGACCACTGTGGCCTGTGCTTCCAGAAACTAGGCAGGGCAGCTTGAGGCCAATCCTGGGATGGAACTGCAGCCACCCTGGCTGGGGACAGCTGGGACCACCCCTATTCCTGAGACACCACTAGCAAATTGCAAATTCTAACAGCAGCTAGACGTTTTCACCCGATCTATGCAATCAAGGTAAAGCTTTTAGAAGCTGATTCTGTCTAGAGGAACTCATTAGACATGATTGTGAATGCTCTTGCAAATTCAGTTTAAATGTTCAGCACAAAGGCAAAATTGTTTGTTTTTGCAGTGATGATAGACATACAAATTCTGTGGTAAAAGCAATGTTCTCATTAAAGTCAGACACCAAATGGGGTAGAGACGAGCTTGGTGGTGACGCTCACAGAATTCCTAACTGCAGCTGGCCGAGCAGCAGAGCAGAGCTCACGGTCATTCACCTCTGCCCCTGTCTTCCCGTGTGCCCAGTCACAGGAGCTGCACTGCAACGCATCTGAGACGACACAGTGTCGCCTTCAGAGAGCTCCAATAACCCCATCAAAAACTGGGCAAAGGACATGAACAGACACTTCTCAAAAGAAGACATTTATGCAGCCAACAAACATGAAAAAAAACTCATCATCACTGGTCATTAGAGAAATGCAAATCAAAACCACATTGAGATACCATCTCATGCCAGTTAGAATGGCGATCATTAAAAAATCTGGAGACAACAGATGCTGGAG